>SOPF01021079.1:0-32298 GCA_012979155.1 Hypericum perforatum
AAAAAAAAAACCCTTCTTCCGACACCGAAAAAATGGGACAAACCAAGCGGAAGAAGCGTGGGCGAAACTCCGAGACCCCGAAGCCTACCACCACCCAAACCCTAGATCCCACCACCGCCTCCCCCGCCGTCTCCGACGACGATACCCCCGCCCCCGCCCCCGCCCTCACCTCCAGCACCGACCGGAGCAGCCGCCGCGCTGGCCGGGAGGGGAAGCGCCTGAAGCGGTCATCGAAGAAGGAGGAGAAGCCGCCGCCTTCCCTGGCAAACGGGGACGCGGTCCCGTTAGAGGAGGACGGGGCGGCGGTGAGGGTGGTCCCGGCGATGGACGCGGTGGTGAAGGTGTTCTGCGTTCACACGGAGCCCAACTTCTCGCTGCCGTGGCAACGGAAGAGGCAGTACAGCTCCAGCAGCAGCGGGTTCGTGATCGGCGGGCGGAGGGTTCTTACGAATGCTCATTCGGTGGAGCACCATACGCAGGTTAAGCTCAAGAAGCGCGGCTCTGACACCAAGTACTTGGCCACAGTTCTTGCTATTGGGACCGAGTGCGACATTGGTAATCCAAAAGTTCCCGTCTTTATCTTTGTTTTTTTTTGTTTCTGTGTTTGGTTTAATGTGCTTATATGGTTTTTGAATATTTATCTGTTCGGGGTTTAGACGCTGAGCTAAGGACAGTGGTTTCTAGTTGGCTGATTAGTCCCGAAATTATAGGATGTCTTGCAAGTTGCAAATGATGGGGACTTTGCCCATTGGTAATCTGAAAGTTCCTTTCTTTATCTTTTTATCTTTGCTTGTTTGTTTTGTTGTTTTAGGGTTAGGTTCTGTGCGCCTAGATGGTGTTTGAATAATTGTCTGTTTGGGTTTTAGACGCTTAGATAAGGAATGTAGTTTCCAATTGGCGGATAGTCCCCGAATCATAGGATGTCTTGCAAGTATTGGCGAGATAGGTGCAAGGATGATGGGGAACTTGTTGAGATGCTTTTAGTTTATGGATGATGGGAAACTTTTGTGTGTGATTATTTGTACATGTGACTTGCAGCTCTGCTGACTGTGAATGATGATGAGTTCTGGGAAGGAGTGTCACCTGTAGAGTTTGGAGAGTTGCCGGCACTTCAAGATGCTGTGACTGTTGTGGGTTATCCTATTGGAGGAGACACGATTTCTGTGACGAGTGGTGTTGTGTCTCGCATTGAGATACTTTCATACGTCCATGGGTCGACAGAACTGTTGGGATTGCAGGTAAAGTGCTGTGACATGCACAGTTACGTGTTTTGTGATGGTATACCTGCAGCTGTTGTTCTTACTGTCTTTCATGATTGATCTTGCAGATAGACGCTGCCATAAATTCGGGGAACTCGGGTGGCCCTGCTTTTAATGATAAAGGCACATGTGTAGGTATTGCGTTTCAGTCACTTAAGCATGAAGATGCTGAGAATATTGGTTATGTCATACCAACGCCTGTGATCACGCACTTCATTCAAGATTATGAGAAGAATGGAGCATATACAGGTAACTGTTATCCACATATAAACTCTCTCTCTCTCTCTCTCTCTCATATTTTGCCATGCATTTCTGATCTGGGGATGACCCTTTCGTCTCCGCAGGATTTCCTTTTCTGGGAATTGAGTGGCAGAAGATGGAAAATCCGGATTTACGTGTTGCAATGGGTATGAAATCTGAGCAGAAGGGTGTTCGTATCAGACGGGTTGATCCCACTGCCCCAGAATCACAAGTTCTGAAGCCATCAGACATTATTCTCAGCTTCGATGCTGTCGATATTGCCAATGATGGAACAGGTAAGTATAATTGTTGTGTGTGTCCTTGGGCTTTATGTGAATATATTTGACCTGTCAGAATTGCTTGATATGGTGCTTAGCTAATATTGCCTATTCTTTTTTCAGTTCCTTTTCGTCATGGGGAGCGCATAGGCTTCAGCTACCTAATCTCCCAGAAGTATACTGGGGATACAGCAGCTGTCAAAGTTCTTCGCAACTCTAAAATTCTGCATTTTGAGATCAAACTTTCAACTCATAGAAGGCTTATACCCCCACATATTAGGGGTAGACCTCCATCGTATTACATTGTTGCAGGATTCGTCTTTGCAGCGGTTTCTGTTCCTTATCTTCGTTCTGAGGTGTGTAGCACATTGCTGTCGTAGCTGTTATTGCATTTTTAAAACTTCCGGGATATTTTCGTGGAAATCATTATTGATATTTGTGTTTGATGAACGTGTTTTTGGCTGTATGTCCTGCATTATATGGTAGACAAATCAGAGATAGGCTTTTCCACTTTCCGCTATCGTATTTTGTTCGGCTATGTGCTTGAACTGGAGTATATAGATTGGCAGGATGTAGTTTTCATGACTTTGTTGGTATATGACGGAAACATTTAAATATCTGGAAGATTCCTATCTCTCGTCCATACGCTGCTTATATTATTCCCAACTAATTCACTGGCCTGGTGTAGTCTCTGAATATTAACCTTTCTTGATCCTGCGTCTAAGGAGACCCCTTGTCTTTCTCTTTACATGCTTCCATGTAGCATGTAAAATTAGTTGACAGTACGAGTATATTGTGGGATGACAGTTCCAGAATGCATCATACACAGTCTTGTTTCTCGTTAGTTTTTCCATTAGCATTCAGCTTTTTCTGTCTGCAAAGCTTTTAAATGCTGTTGTACCCATCTTTTAAAAGCTTTTTCTTTGGTCTGGCTCCTTTTATGGCATGCCAGATGGTTCACTTCCTAGCTAGCAACCTATCTTTTTTATTGTCATTTTTCCTCATATGTAGTTTGACGCGCCACGTGCTGCTGTTATTGTTTAGTTGAGTTCACCAACTGTATTCTAAGTTCTATTAATTGATAATTCAACATATTTTTCCAGTATAGCAAGGATTACGAATATGAAGCTCCTGTCAAGCTTTTGGACAAGCTTCTGCATGCAATGCCACAGTCACCAGATGAACAACTTGTTGTGGTTTCTCAGGTTGGCTCTCTGTCTCTTTGTACACACCCTTGTTACTACATATTACGTCGTCTCTAAAAGTAAACCTAACATTCTTTTCTGTATGGTAAACTTGGAAGGTTCTTGTTGCTGATATCAACATAGGATACGAGGAAATTGTTAACACACAGGTAAATCTTTTTACTTTGTTGTTACTGTAAAACTAAGTGATTTCTCTAAAGTGATAACCTCTCTAAATTGATGAAAATTCTCGGTCCCAAGTCGGGACCAGTATAAAAATATGATAACTCTTCTATCGTGATAACTTTTTCAGAAAATTTTAGTGGTAAATCCCAGTCCCAATTTTCCTATCAAGTGATATTTTGTAACAAATACATATATTTTTATATGTTTTACAAATTCAAAAGATACCTGAAGACAATATTGTGTTAGATTTGCTTGTTTCACAAATTTTACATAATTATTTATCTTCTCAATGTTCTTCAAATAATTATTGTGACCGTTGTATTGTTGTAAGAAAATATATCAATCAAAAATAACATTTGAATGACGTAATAAATCGAGATTTATCTAATTTGAATATAGATAGTATTTTTTTTATTTTTCATGCATTTATTATTCAAAATTTTAATTTTACTATTACGGAGAAAAAAAAAACGTTAATCTCTCTTATATGTTAACCTCTTTAAAGTGATATATTTTTTTCTATCCCACCAATATCATTTTAGAGAGCTTTTACTATAATCCCTGAAGCCTTATGCAATGTCAAGTCTCCTGAAATTGGCTGAATGCTCTTTGCCATGTCTCCCTCAGGTTCTTGCTTTCAATGGCAAGCCAGTGAAGAATTTGAAGTGCTTGGCCAGCATGGTAGAGAGCTGTGATGAAGAATTTTTAAAATTCGATCTGGAATATGACCAGGTTATATTTTGTTCCTTTTGCTTCATTTGTCCACACATATCTCTTGAGCTAATAAAAATATATGTTTGCACTTTTGTGCAGATTGTGGTTCTGCGGACAAAGACCGCCAAGGCGGCCACGGTGGATATTCTCTCAACCCATTGCATACCTTCGGCCATGTCTGATGATCTTAAGCATGAAGGATAACTTCCGAGAGGATGTCTAGTTTCTTCTTGTACCCGGGTAGCACCAGTATCCATGAAGGACCGGAGCTTTTGAAGCTGGCCCTTTAATTATATGCATGATTCAACTCAACTCCCCTATATGGTGCTGGGGGTTGATTTTTCTACAACAGACGGTGCTACCTTTTTGTTATTTTTGCCGTTAGGAACTCTAGGGACGTCCAGGGAAGAAAGCTTGTTTTGGTAGACGATAGGAAGCAACTGGTGTACTTCCCATTGTTCCAACATGTTTATTAGAGTATAACTTTCAGGTTCCGTCGAGAAATCTGAAGAGAGAGAACCATCTTTGATTACTATGATCTGCAATTTTTTATTGGTTTTTGGTCGGTCAATTTTGCTGTCTATGAATCAGTTGCATTTACAAATCCACTTGACTCATCATAAAACTCTTGACAATTCCCGCCTTGTGACTTGGCTTGCTTCATCTTGCTCCTCTACTTTGGATTGTGCCAATATCACTCCATAAAAACCAGCTACTATTACTCATTCAGAACAACGTTTTCGGCCATTTGGCTTCGTCCAGTGGAACCCGTGGGAGGTTTTGGTATAGGTGAGGCTAGTTTTGTTGATAAAACTAGAAGCATCACCTTCCAACATGGATGGTCACCTAGGAAGATGACCCCCAGAAAAGCAGCAACAGAATTCCCAAAGGTTTGAACATGGCAACGAAGACGGGTCCTTTCTTGCGAATGCACCATGTCACCAGAGCAGCCGTCGTTACATTTCCATATATGGCCTGAAGAAAGAACATTTGCTGATCAGTTCTGCAACTTTCGGACAGAAATTGGGTTATTGCGGAAACCTTATGGAAGGACATACCGAGTACATGTTGGAGGTTAGCTCAATATTAAGAGTAAGTTTCCAAGCATCATGGTCTCTCTCAGCATCCAACGAGACTATCGCACACTGAATCGTCCCGAAGAGGCTGTAAAAAGAGACTATGGTCAACTCTGAGGGGTACTCCTTCAAGACCGCAGCCTGCAAATCATTCATCGCACAAGCAATCAGTTTTTCTCAGGACACAGATTCTTTATTTGCAGTGAACTATATGAAGTGTTGAAGACAGATATAGATAAGCAAGCAATTGCGAAAAAGAAGCCACTGATGACCCCCACAGATTCAACGGTTCGACTAGGAAGGAGGGACTGGAGTTGGTTCAGAGTGCTGAGATTTAGTGCCTATGGAATGTCTCTTGTAAAAGATCACCGTCAAGAGTCGGCTTCCTCCTTGTTTGCCGATCTGCCCCCAACTGGCTCTCCTTTTTTCCCTACTCCTATTACTAGGTCTTGCCTCGCTAGAGCATTGAGGGCTGCCTCATCCAGATCCTTGAGCAACTCATCTGCCCCATCTTCGACATCTAGCCCCTCTCCACTACCTCTGCCTCCAGCCGTGAATGGCTCTCCCTTAATTTCTTCAATCATGGTGATTAAGATTTCCTTTAATTGATATTGATGATTCACTTGCTAGGATTTTGGGATATGACTTCTTTGTTATATTAGTTTGACTTGTATGTGATACTAGTTTGTGTTGTATGTGACATTGGTTTGACTATTTGATACTAGTTTGGCTTGTATGTGACACTAGTTTGACTTGTATGTGATACTGATTTGGCTTGTATGTGATACTAATTTCTGTTTGATATGACACTAGTTTGACTTATATGTGATATTGATTTGTGTTACATGTGACACTAATTTGGCTTGTATATGATAATGGTTTTTATTGTATGTGACATTGGTTTAACTTGTGCATGATACTGGTTTGGCTTGTATATGATACTGATTTGTATTTTATATGATACTGGTTTCAAGTGTTCATCATACTAGTTCGATTGATTAATGACATTGGTTTGCATGCATAATATCACTTGTTTGAAATAGTTATGATGCTAATTAGATTAATTATTGATTCTAATTTACATACATAATGTCACTAGTTTGAAATGTTTATAAAGTTAGTTTTTGATATTAGTTTGCATATATTTTATACGTAGGGAAAAGGTTGAATTATACACTCTTGGACGTCGGCACACAAGTTACAAATTTTACGATGGATTACATTTTGTTTGTAAATATGACGTTGGATTATAATTAGTTTTTGAATATATGACGATATTGATTTTATTCATGGGACGATATTGGTTTTGATATGTAATCATACTAATTTTGCTATGTTATTAAATTAGTTTTATGTTTTAAGAGAATATTTTTTTGTAATGATATTGGTTTTGATGTATTCCGAAATTTGTTTTATATTTAAAGAGAATAGTGTCACTTATAACCTAAACCTAAACTAGTATCACTTACAACCCAAACCAATGTTACGTATAACAACATTAATGTCACGTATAACCAAAAACAATGTCACTTGTAATCAAACTATTACCACTTATAATCCAAACTAATGTTACGTATTATCAAAATTAGTACCACTAACGACCTAAACCCCTATCACTTACAACCCAAATCAATGTCACATACAATATAAATCGGTGTTACGCACAATCCAAGTCAGTGTCTCCTACAACAAAAATCAGTATCACTAACAATCTAAATCAGTATCACTTATAATTCAAACCAGTATTACTTATAACCTAAATTTGTATCATGTATAACCCAAATTATAACCTAAATTAGTATCATGTATAACCCAAATCAGTATTTGTAACAACCTAAAATGGTATCTCATACAAGATAAACCAATGTCATTTACAATCAAAACTAACAACACTTGAAATATTTTCATCATCGTTCGAACCATTGATTTTCTCATGTTTTGCACAAACTAATGTTACATATAACACAAACAACACAAACCAATATTCTTTATAACACAAACTAATGTCAAATGCAAGACAAACTAATATTACATACAACATAAACCAATGTTACATAGAAAACAAGCCATTATCTTTTACAATGTAAATTAGTGCTAAATATAATACAAACCAGCATCCTTTACAATGCAAACTAGTGTCACAAATAATACAAACTAGTGTTAGATACAATGCAAACTATTGTTATATACAACACAAACTTTATCATTTACAACACAAACCAACGTCAAATATAAAACAAACTAGTGTATACAACATAAACCAGTATTATATACAACATGAACCAGTATCCTTTACAGTGTAAATTAGTGTTACATACAATACAAACTCCTGTCTCTTACCATACAAACCAATGTGTATACATACCTTATAGAATATTGAAGCATTATTATCATCATTAAAACCATCATCTTCTTTCGAATCAACATGTGGTGGTAGACATATTTCAGAATTGTTAGACAAGAGTCCATGCATGATGGTAAAACACATACAAGGGGAGGTCGCCAGATAAGAGAGAAGGTTGTATATTATCGGAGGAGTCCTGATTGCTAATTGGGAGAATGCGGTAGTCGTTAGAAGAGAGATAAGGACCAACTGCCAACAAGGAGGTGCAATTGAGACTGTGCTCTGTCTAGCAGTAGAGAGGAGACCGTCAAACTTGAAAGGAGAGAGTATAGGAGGAGAAAAATAGTAGAGTTTACAAAAAAAGAAGTGACGACTAAGAACTAGGATTTTTTACTGAAGAGAGAATATGTGAAAAAATTTCTTTTATTTTGGAAAGAGAAAGAAACTAATTTCTAAAAAAGTAGATTGTAGAAATATATGTTCTTTTTCCTAGAAACTCTTTCTTAAAAGGTGAGTCTATTTTGAGACAATATATTAATCTTCACCAAATCTAATCTGGCACATATACTGCCAATCTCACCTAAAAAACTTTGCAAAATTTTAGTGAGATATGATTTTTTAACATACTATAGTGAATATTAATTTAGAATAATCATACAAAAGTATAATACATATATCTGGCTAATGCCATTTTAGTAATTTTTCATTTATGATCAAGTTTACAAGATCTAGTTTCTCTTTTTTAAATTTTATTATCCTAAAAGTACTCATTATTGTAATGGTCATAATAATATTTTTGTATTATATGAAATTAATTAAATATGAAATTATTTTTTTACCATATAATTTGTTAATTTGCAAACTTGATTTGGGAATTGTAGTTCATACATTATATGACATGCTAATTAGATGAAACGAGGTTTTAATGTTAGATTTTAAATGAGATTAAAGTTAATCCAATAAGGTTCAAAAATGAGAGGCTCAATATTGGAGGTAGATTATTTATACTACATCAATTGGAGCATTGATTAGAGTAGCAGACTTTTTTATCATGAGAAAGTTTTCTCCTAGCAGTAATTATAAATAACATCCAAAAAGAGAATCAAACTAGGTAAGAATATGTTGCATAACAGTATATGAGCACACACACGTGCATTGGTCACTTGTGGTACACTTGGCATCATCACGAGGAGCCTTAAATTTTTTGAAAAACTCCAAAATGTTCTAGATGACTGTAGTAAAGCGATGCAATGGCCGAGATACTCCAAAAAGTCTGACGACAAAAGGATACGATGAAATTATCCCTAGAAACCTTTAAAAGACCCAATATCAAATCTAAAAGGCTGACTTGAAGAGGTGTGACAAGTCTATCCTAGGCAAAGAGTCATTAATAGCCATGTGTTGCGCAAGAAGTCTCCAAAACTTTCTTCCAAAGGGACACCTAGAGAATTTCTCTATGCTAGTCTCAGAAGGATGTGTCTCCTCAGAAGCTACAAATGGCCCTTTAGTTTCCTTGCCTCTAGCACTTATAAATAGGGGGTCCCCCCTCCCTATTTAAAGTATTATAATAACTCATTGTATAAGCATTCATTAGCAATAATTACTTTCTCTCCCTCCCTTTAGTAAAGAGAATTTTGAGTATTAAAGGATTTGCCTAAAACTTTGAGACATATAATGCACTTATCGTAGAAGTAATTTAGTCATTATATCTTGGGACAATTATCGTAGTCCATAATATATTAAAGTATATAAGACAATTATCTTGTCTTATGCAGAAAAGGTCCAACTTTTGACTCTACTCTATGAAAGATCCTAATCTAGTACACCTACTCTGAAAGCTAACACTCGTAAGATAAGATTTGTATGCTTAAAAATAAGATGAACATGTTATACACTAGTAATCCCAAGAATTGTTCATGTAAAAAAACTAGCAAAATTTAATAGTATCAAATTTGAGAAGTGGTAACTGAAGATGCTATTCTATTTGACCATACTAACCATATTTGATTCCTAAATAGGGAAGCACCAAAGATGGTAGAGGATAAGATGGATCAATAGAAGATCAATGCTTTTGATGCATAAAGTCCCAATGACTTCCTATATCACAACTATATTCTTAATATATTAGAGGGTACCCTCTATAATGTTTATGCGATAGCCAAGATTGATAAGAAATTATAGAGCTCACCCAAAAAAGAAGTACAAAATAATTGATACTAGAACAAAAGATTCATCATCATATGATTTTCCAACTTTAAGATGGTGAATTCTAAGAAGGTCATAGACCGAGTGCAGGAGTTATAATTTCAAGCTATAACTCAGTAAATCCTTTCAATTGGCCATGATGATCAAGAAGCTGCTCTCGCTTAAGAAGGATTTCAAGAACTATTTCAAGCATAAGAGAAAGGATATAGGCTTGAAGACTTAATCGTAAGACTATAAATTGAAGAAGACATCTGAGAATCTAAAGTCAAGAGTAGTAGGACCAACTATGATGCTAATACACCTTGCCGAAGGTGGTATTGGAAAGAAGAGAAAGAATTTTAGCAATAAGCACAGGAAGCAAGAGCCAATAAAGAAAAAGACAAAAAAGATCAATGGCAATTGCTACAATTATGATAAGCTAGGTCATATGACAAATGATTGTCGACTTCTAAAAAAAAATCATGATAAAACAAATTTAGTCTGGGACCTATCTAATCTCGATCTATCTATTATAACAAAGTTTATTTGATGGACAATCCAAGAGAGTATTTCATCGATACATGAGCACCTATCACATCTACTCACACAAGAAGAAGTTCTTGACCTATATCCTAATTATCAATCAAAATGTATTCATAGGTAACTTCACAACTTACAAGAATATTGATTTGGGTAAGGTAGTCTTGAAACTGACCTTAAAAAAAACTAACCCTCAATGATATATTATATGTCATAAACATTGATAAGAACAAAGTTAATAAGCAAAGTCAGACTTAAACTTGTATTTGAGATTTGTAATGAACAAAGTTGATCAATCCATAAAAAAGAATTATCTAAAAAAGAGGCTATTTAAGATGAACATAATAATTGTACAATATGCTTTTAATGGCGAAATAAAATTAATTATTCTTCTTAAGAGATTATTCCATCATGAAAGCTTAGTTGGTTAAGTATAGTTGGCTAGGATGCTGCTCCGGAGTTATTGTGTTAGTCGGTTAAGTGTTAGTTGGCTAAGGAATTTGTTAGTTGGCTAGGACTCTGTTACGTGACTGATTTTAATGAATGGATGCTGAATTGATTCAACTTACTGAGTTTAATCGACTCACGTCTATGTCTATCGTATGTGTTCAGATCGTTCGAGCGAGGATCGGGGTTAGAGGGAGCCTTTCGCTGCATATCATCCATCATTCGCATTTATGAACTTTTAGCATTTTCAATGTAAAGACATTTACTGTGTGAGACATGTTTTGGATTTGAACCTTCATTTAAAATAAAAGTCTGGTGCCTATGGAGGTTAATTCCCGGCATTTCACTTCCATATAGGTTGTGACAAATTATGGTATCAGAGCCTTTAAAAAAATTCATTCTTTAATCAAAATCATCGAATGCATGCATGCATGGGAAAGTAGGGGGACAAGTTGGAATAGTGGACAAGGAGAGTGGCAGAATGGTAAATAGCAAAAAAAAAGAGGGGGACACGTGTGAACAGTAGACGCGCACGGAGAGAGGATGTGGTATTGGGTGAAAAAGTGGTTTGTTATTGGTTTTAGTGGTTTTGATGATCTCCCAAATTTCAAATGGTCATAACTTTTGACTCGTTGAGAGTTACGGGCGCCGTAATGTATCAAATCGAAGATAATTTTGAGATCTACATGCTCGCAGTGCTAGGGCGCGAAGCGCCAATGTTTGGACCCCTAAAACACATTTATAAAGAAGTTATGGGTGTTTTAAAAATTTTTGGGCCAACTTTTTATTTCCTTTGAATTTTGAACTTCTATTATTTTTCTAGGTGTTGTTAAAGTTGCTGGAAGTGTTATAAAATTTCCAAAAAAAAAAATAATAAATTTAATAATAAATAAAACTAATTAATAATAAAAAAAATCGTGAGGCGTTAGAATTATAATGTGGCCTTGATATGCCGGAGTTTCTTCGATGTGATAATGTAACTTGATTCTATGATAGGATTATATGTTAGGATTATATATTGTTGGGATGTATGTATATACTATGTGATCTAATGCTTGATTGTATGGATTTTCATTGTGCGGGATTTGGCAAGTTCTTAGTTATGAGTTTAGAAAAATGAATAACGCTATGGTGATATCAGGATCATGGCTCATATGAGAAGCCAAGCGTCATGGGCTGCTAGGAATGCGCGTATTACTGTCACAGGAGTGGCTGACGCAGCTGCTGCCATGGAGGCACAGACTGATGCTGCTATGGATGCCCATGCTGACCCAAATGCGCATGCAGACTCGGACGCTCAATCTGCCACTAATGTGCATGCAGGTATCATACTTCCACCAGGTGTCGTACCCCCACCAAGTGTTGTACCCCCATCAGGAGCCGTACCCCCAGTGGGTGTTGCTATACCACCTCTTCTGATGACCCAAGGACTGAATACTGAAGATGCACTTATTCAGATTCTGGGTCTACTGGTTCAGCAGGAGGCAACTATGTCCGTGCCTTAGCCAGTAGTGTTGTCGCACCCTCAATCAACAACTGGGAGATACCGCGAATTTCAGAGAGTCAAGCCACCTAGCTTTGATGGTACAGAAGAACCAGTACAGGTAGAAGACTGGGTAATAGAGATTGAGAAGGCATTTCAGATTGCACAAACCCTACATATTGAGAAGGTGACATTTGCTACCTATGTGCTGACTGGTGATGCGCTAAGATGGTGGGAAACCTAGAAGAGGATTCGGGTGACTGCTGTGGAGGGAACTTCCCAGACTCCGGTCTATGGCTGGGAGGCATTCCTGAAGGATTTCAGGGAGAGATTCATCCCAGCTCCCAGGAAAAGGGAGATGGCTCGAGAGTTTGACCAGCTTGTACAAGGGAACAAGACGGTGACAAAATATGACTAGGAGTTTAATCGTCTCTTAATGTTTAAGTCTACTACATCACTCGACGAGGACACACGAGCTCAAAAGTTTGAGGATGGTCTAGCTGAGGATATTAGAGACCTTGTTGTGCCACTCATGCTGCCTAACTACAAGGATGTCCTAGAGAGAGCTTTAGTAGTTGAACAGAACCTTCGGCGTAAAAAGGTAGGTTATTCCGTATCTATGAGTAGATATGCATTTTTGTTCTCCTGGTTAATTAATTTCCTTAATAACTCTTCAGGTGGATAAGGAGCTGGCAAAGAGGAAGTGGAGTCAGAATACGGAGGGCCAGTTAATCGAATCTGCTAAGAGACCCTACAACCCAAACCCAACTAGGAACTTGGGTGCATGGTGTGAGCGATGCAAACGAACATGCCACACCCAAGAGCAATGCAGATGGATTACTGGTGCATGCTTTAAATGTGGGAAGATGGGACATCAAGTAGCTAGCTGCCCTGAGATGCAGCGGGCCTCAACACCCACAAACCCCAATGGTCGCAATGTTTGGACAGGAGGGGACCCAACATCGAGGGCCCCAGTACGAGTCTATGCTCTTAACCAGATTGAAGCAAATAAGTAAGGAGACGTGGTGACAGGTAATTTCTTTTCTTTCTTCGCATATTACATGTGTTAATAAGAGAATGTGGTATGTTAAGTGTATGTCACTAGGAGAATGTTATGTTAAGTATAGGACTTTGGCGCAGGTAAATTCTTAGTATCTGGGTATCCCACAAATACACTATTTGATTCTGGAGCAACCCACTCATTCATTGCTGAACACTTTGTGAAAAGACATAAACTAATGACAAGTGTATGTGAGGAAGAGATGGCAGTGAGAACCCCACTAGGGAAGACCGTTATTGTGGACCACAAATGTGATTTTGATATCGTTATAAGTGGTCATCAACTCAGGGGAGAATTCCGAGTCATGGGAATGATGGGTTTTGACGTCATATTAGGCATGGACTAGTTGGCAGGGCAATATGCTACTATCGATTGTAGGTGTCAGACTATGGTATTTTGGCCATCAGGAAAAAGAAGAATTCATATATGTGGGACAAAACATAAAATCACCCTTGTCAATAATTTTGATGATAGAGCAATATGATTGGTACGAGGTGGCGCAACGACTTATTTAGTCTCCGCAATGGATGTTCAGAAGGTAACTCTATTAGACCAGATTCCAATTGCTAGAGAATTTCCAGATGTCTTTCCGGAAGAAGTACAAGGGATACCACCAGATTGTGAAGTAGAGTTTCAAATTGAGCTGATTCCTGGAGCAAGACCAGTATCTAAGGCACCATACTGCATGGCCCCCGCAGAACTGAAAGAATTGAAGGTACAATTGGCAGAATTATTGGATAAAGGATTCATCAGACCTAGTGTTTCCCCATGGGGGCGCCAGTGCTATTTGTAAAGAAGAAGGATGGTTTCATGAGAATGTGTGTGGACTATCGGGAGTTAAACAAGCTTACTATCAAAAATAGATACCCGCTGCCCAGAATTGATGATTTATTTGATCAACTAAAAGGGGCCACAGTCTTCTCAAAGATAGATCTCCGCTCGGGCTACCATCAGTTAAGGATTAGGAATGAAGATGTGCACATGACAGCATTTCATACAAGATATGGGCACTACGAATTCCTAGTTATGCCATTTGGATTGACTAATGCTCCAGCAAAGTTTATGGACTTGATGAATCAAACTTTCCAACCCTACCTGGACAAATGTGTTGTGGTATTTATAGATGACATCCTCGTATATTCCCAAACCAAGGAAGAACATGAAGGACACCTAAGGACTGTACTACAAGTGTTACGAAAGAAGCAATTGTATGCCAAACTGAAGAAGTGTGAGTTCTGGCTCGAAAAAGTTGCCTTCTTGGGGCATGTTATAACTAGGGAAGGAGTATCTGTAGACCCTAGTAAGATTGAGAAAGTGGTAGGATGGCAACAACCAAGAAATGTGTCTAATATACGCAGTTTCCTAGGCTTGGCAGGATACTATTGACGATTCGTAGAAGGATTTTTTAAGTTGGCAATGCCATTAACCAGATTAACCCAAAAGGGGGTTAAATTTATATGGAGTGAAGAGTGCGATAAGAGCTTTCAAGAACTAAAGAAAAGGTTAGTGACTGCTCCTATACTAGTACAACCAACGGAGGGAAAGGACTATACCATTTACAGTGATGCATCAGGAAGTGGGTTGGGGTGTGTACTAATGCAGGAAGATAAAGTAATTGCATATGCGTCTAGGTAGCTAAAAATATATGAACGGAATTATCCTACCCATGATCTTGAACTAGCAGCAGTGATTCATGTGCTCAAGGTATGGAGACATTATCTTTACGGAGCACGTTGTGACATTTATACTGACCACAAAAGTCTCAAATATATCTTCACACAGAAAGAACTAAACATGAGACAACGGAGATGGCTAGAACTAATCAAGGATTACGACATTGGGATACACTACCACCCCGGCAAGGCTAACATAGTAGCCGATGCTCTCAGCCGAAAGAACCAGACCACAGATAAACTCACTTCCCAGGAGGAGTTGATACGACAATTAAGGAGTCTGGGATTGGAAAACTCCAAGGAGCAGAGAGGACCAGTGGAAAGTTTGGAGTTGGAACCCTATATTGAGAGCCCAGATAGGCGAGGGGCAACTTCGGGACACCATATTGATCAATCTCAGAAATCACAGGCTAAACAGGGAGAGATAACCAAATTTCACAGAGGGAATGATGGTTATTTATACTACTAGAATCGGTTGTGTGTCCCGGCCAACCAGGAAGTAAAAAGATTAATAATGGATGAAGCCCATAACTCACGTTATGCTGGACACCCTGGGGGAACCAAAATGTACCAAGATCTCAAGCAGAATTTCTGGTGGCCTGGTATGAAGAAGGAAATAGCAGATTATGTGGCTAGTTGTATGATATGTCAAATAGTTAAGGCAGAACACCAACGACCTGCGGGCCCCCTACAACTGTTAGACATTCCAGAATGGAAGTGGGAGAAGATTACCATAGACTTTGTGATGGGACTTCCAAAAAATCAGTGGGGTAAAGATGCAATATGGGTAATAGTGGATCGCCTTACCAAGTCTGCCCATTTTATAGTATACAAGGCAGGTATGACCATTGAGGAAATGGTAGAGCTATATATACGGGAAATAGTCTGACTACATGGCATACCAGTGAGTATCATATCAGATAGAGACACCCGATTCTTGTCTAGATTCTAGACGAGTATACAAAAAGCTATGGGAACTAAACTACAATTCAGTACAGCATTTCACCCACAGACCATTACTGGAGTTTGCCTATAACAATAGTTTTCAAGCAAGTATAGGTATGGCCCCCTATGAGGCTCTATATGGCAGGAAATGTCGATCGCCAATCAGTTAGAATGAGATAGGAGAAAAGGGAACTCTGAGATCGGATATGTTTAAGGAACTCACAGAAAAAGTACCCATGATATAGAAACGAATTCAAGCAGCTCAAGATTGACAGAAGAAGTTTGCTGATCAACATCGACGAGAAATAGAATTTGAAGTTGGGGATTATGTGTTCCTGAAGGTATCACCTACCAAAGGAATTCGAAGGTTTGGATTAAAAGGAAAATTGAGCCCGCGATACATTGGACCATTTGATATAACACAACAAATAGGGAAGTTGGCCTATCGGTTGGCCTTACCTCCAATGTTGGCTGGGGTACATGATGTATTCCATGTGTCAATGCTACGGAAATATGTCCCAAGGGAAGGACTTGTTATTCAAGATATCCCAACAGAGGTTCGGCCAGATGTAAGCTACGAGAAGATACCTCTACGAATTATTGATGTCAAAAGCCAACAACTTCGGAGGAGGACAATTGAATATCTCAAGGTGTAATGGAGCAATCACACGGAAAGAGAAGTCACTTGGGAGTTGCGTGCTGAAATGGAAGAAAAGTACCCCTACCTCTTCGAACAACAAAGTAAGTTTGAGGACAAACTTTATTTTAAGGGGGGGAATTGTGAAATTAAGGGTTTAAATGTAAAGACCTATTCAGCATATAGGTAAAAGTATAAGGACCAAAGGGGAATTTGCTTATTTAGGAAATTTTTATATAAATAGACCTCCCCAAGTCAGTTTAACCTAATTGCCATTCTGCCCTAATTATGAAGGTCGAGACAATCACGTATCCTTAGGAGGAGAGAACGAAATTGCTCAACCATCTCAGCACGAAGAGGGTAAGTTGTTCGTACTGTTTCCCCTTCTCAAATTCCAGTTGATGATCAGTTGTTCATTTTAAAATAAAAACGAAACTATTATTTATTACTAGGGTCGAGAGAAAGATTAATTGATAGAGAAGGGGGCGAATTAGTTCTACAGACAAGAACAGGTAAGTGGGATTTTTGTTTGAGTCTGTCTGGATCGGATTCTGATTTAGGCCTAGACACATACAAATCGAGTTTTGACTGTTCTCAGATTCGGAATTAATTCTAAAATTGAATTCGAATCTGTGAATATTGTGTTGACTTCGTTTCTGTTTTGGAGATGGATTCGCTTCTGAAATCGAATCTGAAACTGTGTGCTTGATAGTTATCATCTCTGGATTGAAATATGATTTCGAGTTGTGTTGGATTCATCTATGGTTTCGGATTTGATATGTGATTACTGGGTTCATGTTTTCGGATTTGACATGTGATTTGCTGAGTTTGTGTTTTCGGATCTGGTTTGTGAATATGATTAAAATTAGATATGTAAGTGATACAGCTTTAGATAAGAACTTTGATATGAAGTGTTATGAAACATGTGATTAGTTGGCTAGGTAGTTGGATATGAGATTGTTCCGTTATGAAAGCTTAGTTAGTTAGGTATAGTTGGCTAGGATGCTGCTCCAGAGTTATTGTGTTAGTTGGTTAAGTGTTAGTTGGCAAAGGAATTTATTAGTTGGCTAGGACTCTGTTACATGATTGATTTCAATGAATGGATGTTGAATTGATTCCACTTACTGAGTTTAATCGACTCACGTCTATGTCTATCGTATGTGTTCAGATCATTTAAGTGAGGATCAGGGTTAGAGGGAGCCTTTTGCTGCATATCATCCATCATTCGCATTTATGAACTTTCAGCATTTTCAATGTAAAGACATTTACTGTGTGAGACATGTTTTGGATTTGAACCTTCATTTAAAATAAGAGTCTGGTGCCTAGGGAGGTTAATTCCCGGTATTTGTCACTTCCATATATTGGGTCGTGACAAGAGCAACTACAGCTAGAGCAGAATATGTTATTGTCTGCTAGGGATGATTCTTTGGGTGAGTTTCTAAGGTTGAAACCACCGACATTCTCTAGTATGAAGGGTGATCATCAAGTATTGATCGATGAGATGGAGAAGAGGAAGAGAATTTTGAGATGTGATAGGGTGAGAATGGTGGAACTGGCTTCGTTCCAGTTAATCAGTGAAGCTGGAGTATGGTTTCAGAATGAGGGGTCTTATGCTTGGACTTTGGAAGTTGATGCACGCTAGATTAGCCTTGTAATCATGCATCTAAGTGGTAAAATAAGCGTTTTTATCATAATGTTGTGGCACTTGTTCAGTGTTTTAGTTTGCTATTATAGTTAAACTCCAAATGATTACTTATTGGACGTTGACACAGTCTTTGCAGGTAAAAGCAGCACAAGACAGAGCAAAGCAATGAGGTGGATTAACGTGGAGGTCGTTGAGTGGAGCCAGCGAGCACTACGGAGTCAGCGAGGGCTAGGTAAGGAGAAGCAAGTGTTGGAGCCAGCGGGCACTATGAAACTAGTGGGCACTAGCATACCAGAAGAAATCCCTGAAGTAGCGATCGCTACATATCTAGTGGTCGCTGGCCCATCTGATTTGGCAAATTCGGACCTACTAGTTAGGAAAAATTCTGGATTTTGTTAGGTTTTTTGGCGGCTAGGGTATAAATATGCCTCTAGCCCTAGTTTAGGAAAATTTTTGTTCACGAATACTTTGAAGCAACATTTGGGAGGCCTTCAGCTAGATTTAGTGGGTGTTTGGTTTGGTTTTTCGAAATTAGCTGTTGGCTGTTAGATGTCTATCAGCTGATTTTAAAGTGTTTGGTGAAGATAAAAAATATCTGATAACTCCCAATAGCCAACAGCTATAATTTGTAGCTGTTCCATTTAATTGATAGCTGTTACAATATTAAATTACCAACATACCCTCGATTTAGATAATTAAGAATACTTGTTTAATAATATGCATTATCTTAAATATTAAATTAAGAGATATATATTTTTAATTGACGGAAGCATAGAAATAAATAATAAATAATACATTAAATATTAAATTAAGAAAGATATTTTTTCAATTGAAGGGATCACAGAGATAAATAATATGTACCATATTAAATATGAAATTAAGAGACAATTTTTAATTGGCAGAAACCTGGAAATAAATAATATGTAATATATTAAATATTAAATTAAAAAACACATTTTTTATTTGGTGGAACCATTGAGATAAATAATATGTACCATATTAGATATTAAATTAAGGATTAATTTTATTGAATATATATTAAAGAATAAAGTTTATTAGTCAATTAACCTTATACGTAATTTCACAACTCAACATCAACATCTATTGCTAATTTACCAAACACTTTTTGGAAATTGAATATCAGGTATCAACTGATTACGACCAGCTGACCGCTGATTAGCTAACAGCCGACAGCCAACAGCTGAATTTGATCAGCCAAACCAAACACACCCTTAGTTAATTTGTTCTCGGGTAGAAGGTAGAATCATTCAGACTAAGCTTTCTCTACCCGATCTTATTAATATGAATTCTCTATTCATTATATTGGGTGTTGTTGTCATGTGTAGCGAGTAGTCTCCTTTTGAGTGCAATGCCTTAATCATGTGGTTGGCTGTCTTATCAGGTTATGGTTCAAACTGATGTGATCTCGGTAGGAGAAACACGAATTATTATGGATCTATTGTTGTCTAGAATGGATGAGACTTCGAACCCACAAACTGGGCTAGCAAGAACCTTGGCAAAGAGCCTCAACCCGAGCCACAAACAATCTGAGAACTCTAAGTCACATCATATCATGCCACAAACAAGGATGGCAAACTCGTTTGATAAGTGAAAGAATCGTTGAACCTAAATGTCGCACTAGCTTTGGCAAGAACAAGCTGAGTTAACAACTCACTAAGTCAAATACTTTATTTAATTCAATCGAATGTAGGGTGTCCTAAAACAAACGAACCAAACCTTTATATATAGGATTTTAAGTTCCTAAACGAATAACTCCTAATTAAGCTAAAGGCAACTTGCCTAATTAGCTATTCCTAATCTGGCCGATTGTTATAAACAATGGAAATTCTGGCCTCTTTATTCAACTAAATAGGAACTAAATAATATAACAAAAAATTCTAGAAGCTTATAGAAGTATCTCGTCCAACTCAGAATCTTGCATGGAAAAAATAGGAACGTCGCATGCGTCCTAAGATAGCAAAGGTGGCGAATCTTCCAAAATAGCTTCTATTACATGCATAGGCTTTGCATGGCCCTCATGCACGTCCTTGGACTTGTTGGCACGTTCATGAGCTTCCTAAATTAGGCAACTAAGTTCAGCTTGAAGCCTCCTTGCTCTTGTACACGTCATTGGTCCAACTGACACTTGCACTTGACGTGAGTCTTCTTGCACTTGAAGCTTGGATGTAGGCATGCTTACATCATTCCCCTCTTCTTGAAAAGGGTTTGTCCTCAAATCTGCATCACCTACATCAAAAGGACTCAAATCAGTAACACTAAACGTAGCACTCACATTGTACTCACCTGGAAGGTCTAGCTTGTAAGCATTATCATTAATGAGCTCAACCACTTGGAATGGTCCATCTCCATAGGGTAGCAACTTGGAATGCTGTTGGATAGGAAAACGCTCCTTCTGCATATGCAACCAGACCCAATCTCCCAGCTCAAAGACAACTTTGTGTCTTCCTTTGTTCGCTTGTCTAGTGTAGTGCTTCGTTCTCTTCTCAATGTTTACTCTCGCCCTCTCATGTAATTGCTTGACAACTTCAGCCTTCTTCTTGCCATCTAAATTAACTTATTCACTCATAAGCAAAGGTGATAAATCCAATGGAGTTAAAGGATTAAAGCCATAAACAAGTTCAAAAGGTGTAAATTGAGTGACAAAATGTACGGAGTGATTATAAGCAAACTCAACATGTGGCAAACAATCTTCCCATGCCTTAATGTTATGCTTGATAAGTGCTCAAAATAAAGTAGACAAAGTTCTATTCACAACTTCAGTTTGACTATCAGTTTGTGAATGGCAAGTAGTAGAGAATAATAACTTGGTACCTAACTTTCTCCACAAGGTCTTCCAAAAATAACTCAAGAACTTAGCATCTCTATCAGAAATGATTGTTCTAGGCATGCCATGCAACCTAACAACCTCTCTAAATAACAAATTAGCAATATTTGAAGCATCATCAGTCTTATGACATGGAATAAAATGCGCCATCTTAGAAAACCTATCCACTACCACAAAAATTGAATCTCTTCCACGTTTAGTCCTAGGTAGACCTAACATAAAATCTATAGAGATATCAATCCAAGGCTCGCTAGGTATAGGTTGTGAAATATACAAACTGTGGGGTTTTACTGTTGACTTGGCTTGCTTGCATATGATGCAATGACCACAAACTCTTTCAACGTCTCTCTTCATGTGCAGCCAATAAAAGTGATCTTGTAGCATTGCCAAAGTCTTTGCAACTCCAAAGTGCCCCATCAATCCTCCTCTATGTGCCTCCTGAATTAATAATTCTTGGATAGAATAATTAGGCACACAAAGTTTATTTTTACGAAATAAGTATCCATCATTCCTAAAGAATTTACCATGCGCACTCTTCTCAGTTTCACGAAATACTTCTTCAAAATCAGAATCATTAGCATACAACGTTTTGATGTGTTCAAAACCAATCATCCGTGCATCAAGGGTAGAGATTAGGGCATACCTTCGTGATAGTGCATCGACCACTATATTTTCCTACCTTGCTTTTAGCAAATGACATAAGGAAATGTCTCAATGAACTCTACCCAACGTGCATGCCTCTTATTTAGCTTGTGTTGCCCCTTCAAATATTTCAACGACTCATAATTAGAATGAATCACGAACTCCTTGGGCCACAAGTAATGCTACCATGTCTCTAAAGCTTGAACTAGTGTGTACAACTCCTTGTCATAAGTTAGGTAGTTCAAAGTTGCTCCACTTGCTTCTCACTAAAATATGCAATAGGTCTTCCTTCTTGTATGAGGACAGCTCCAATACCTATACCAGAAGCATCACACTCAATTTCAAAAGTCTTTGAGAAATTTGGTAAAGCTAACAAGGGTGCATTAGTCAACTTCCCTTTCAGTAGTTGGAATGCCTTCTCTTGAGCTTTTTCCCAAGTAAACCCCACATTCTTCTTGATAACCTCAGTGATTGGTGTGGCTATGCTACTAAAGTCCTTCACAAATCTTCTATAGAAGCTTGCTAATCCATGAAAACTTCTAACGTTTGCAACACTTATAGGACTTGGCCATTCTTGTATAGCTCGGATCTTCTCTTCATCAACTTATATTCCAATAGCTCCAATAATAAAACCCAAGAACATAAGTTTATCTGTACAAAAGGTACACTTTTTTAAGTTAGCATACGACTGATCCTCTTTAAGTGCATATAAAATAGATTTCAAATGTTCCACATGATCCTCCAAGCTTTTGCTATAAATGAGTATATCATTAAAATAAACAATCACAAATCTGCCAATGAACGGTCTCAAAACATGATTCATGAATTGCATAAATGTGCTAGGTGCATTAGATAAACCAAATGGCATGACCATCCACTCATACAACCCATACTTAGTTTTAAATGCCATTTTCTATTCATCTCTTTCTTTCATGCGAATTTGATGATAACCAATTTTCAAGTCAATCTTTAAAAACATGCAAGAACCATGCAATTCATCTAACATGTCATCTAAACGAGGGATAGGGTGACAATACTTCACTGTGATTTATTGACTGCGTGACAATCAACACACATTCTCTATGATCCATCCTTCTTGGGAACAAGTAGGACTGGAATAGCACATAGACTCATGCTCTTACACATATACCCCTTCTCCAAAAGCTCGTTGACTTGCTTCTCAAGCTCTTTTGTCATCTCTGGGTCGCTCCTATATGCGGGATGGTTTGGAATCTTGGCACTTGGAACGAAGTCAATCTGATGTTCAATTCCTCTTATTGGTGGCAAACCTGATGATAACTCATTAGGGAAGACATCTTCATAGTCCTACAAGAGAGAGACAACTACACTTGGCAAGTCTTGCACAAGTTCATTAGTGATCAAAAGTGTATCCCTATACCGAATTAAGATCATAGACTTCCTCTCATAACAAGCTTGCTTTATCTCACTTGCTCTTGCATAATAGTTTCTTTTCCACTCATCTTTTTTCTCTTTGGCCGAAACTATTTCTATTTTTGCGGCTTCTTTTGATCTCTCAATTGCAACCTCTCTTTTGGCCATTTTAACATTTTGTTTTTCGACTTTTTCTCTCCTCTCCACTTGTTTCTTTTGTTCACTCTTCTTCTCTCATCACTTTCTTTTTGCAACTTCGTCTGATCTTCACAAACTTATGATGGTGACAATGGTGCTAAAGTGAACACATGTTTCTTATCAGTTAAAGAGTACTTGTTGGTATGGCCGTTATGCGTCGCCCTCCTATCAAATTGCCATGGCCTCCCTAACAGTAAGTGGCTAGCTTGCATTGGTACAACATCACACAACACCTCGTCTTCATACTTGCCAATATGGAATGACACTAGCACTTGCTTCTCCACCCTAACTTCTCCACTATCATTCAGCCATTGTAACTTGTAGGGTTTAGGGTGCTTAGTTGTTATCAATCCCAACTTCTCAACCATGGTAGTGCTTGCTACATTGGTGCAATTACCTCCATCAATGATCACACTACAAACTTTGTCCTTGATGTAAAAGCTTGTATGAAAGATGTTCTCTCTTTGTGCCATATCATCTTCTTCTTTAGCTTGCACATTCAAGGATCTTCTTGTCACGAGAGTGAGGCCTTCATTGACTCGAACTTCTTCTTTGGATACATCCTCCAATGATGGCATGCTATCATGATCTAAATCTTCTCCTTTAGTCATGATCTCTCCACTCTCCATAATCACCATGACTTGCTTGTTAGGACATTGGCTTACGATGTGCCCGTGTCCTTGACACTTGAAACACTTAATGTCATGGTTTCTTGCTTGAGAGGTCTCCACCTTCTTTTGAGAATTAGCATGAGAACTCTCAGCCTTATGCTCTAATTTGGTTGCTTGTGGCTTGTCAAATTTCTTTGAGTAGCTTGGCTTCCAAGTAAAACTGGATGTAGCTTTAATTTCTCTTTCCCTCTTGAGTTGCTTTTCAATCTTTGATGCCATATGCACCATGTCCTCCAACTCCACATAGTGGTGCAACTCAACCTTGTCTTGAATTTCAGAATTGAGTCTATTCAAGAACCTTGCCATGGTAACTTCTCTATCTTCTTCTATATTAGCTCTTATCATGGCCACCTCCATCTATTTGAAATATTCCTCCACACTCAAGCTTTCTTGCCTCAATCCTTATAACTTCTTGTACAACCCTCTATAATAGTGATTTAGAATGAACCTCTTCCTCATCACCACCTTTATATCCTCCCAAGTAGTTATAGGGCATTCTCCATTCCTTCTCCTGCTTGTCACAAGTTGATCCCACCAAGTTATAGCATAATCAGTAAACTCAATGATGGCAAGTTTTACCTTCTTTGCTTCTGAGCTATTGTGGCAATCAAACACAAACTCAATCTTCTTCTCCTACTCCAAGTATGCCTCTGGATCAGAATGACCAACAAAGGAAGGTATCTTCAGTTTGATGCTCCCTAAATTATCATCTCTCCTTTGCCTTGCCTCCCTAGGTGGGCGGTTTGCTCTTGCTTTCCTAAGACCCCTTGTTAAGCCTACACCTTCTTTAGATTCAGAATCAGCTCTGCTTGAGTCTACAATTGGTGCTCTCCTCCTATGCCTTTGTGACTCACCACTAGTTTGCTGGTTGTCACGTGAATTCACCACGTCATCCATGCGTAGATGCAAGGGCTCCAGCTAAACTTGCACCATCTTCTCGAGCTTCTGACTAAGGCTTCCACTAACATCTTGAGGTCTATATTCTCCATAGCTTGACCTTCTTTAGACATGTTTTGCTACAAGAAAAATTGGTTAGTAAAAAAAATATGGCCTCACAAGTTCACTCTCTTACGTGTTTTCTCTCAATATAAGTTCGCTCAAGTTCACTCATGTTTGCACTCAATTATTTGGCTTTTTCTCTCTAGGGTACTCAACCCTCTTGCCTCTTTCCTCTCTAGATAACTCTTGCAAGTTCTTACAAAAGCTAGTTGAGTCTTGCTCAAACTATGCCTTTCACAAATCAAATAAGTTTTTGTGATCCTTGCTAGTTCCTTGTGTTGCACGTTCTTCTTCTTGGCTCACATTCCCCTTTTGGTTTGGCCAAATGGATGCTTTCTCTTTTGGACTCTTGCTTTTTCCTATTCCGGCTTGCTTCTCCTTATTTGTCTTTCTGCGTGTTTTTCCTTCCTTCCCGATTAGTTGTTTTCTCTTTAGGTTGGTGTTCGTTCCTCTTTTGGTTTGGTTGGTTGTCCCTTTTTAGTTTGCTTCCCTCTTTTGGTCTTGCACTTTCTTCTTTAGTCGAGCGAAGGCCTAAATAGTCTTGCGGACTAAATAGGATGTTCTTTTCCCCTTTCTCTCTTTCTTTTTTTCCTATTTCGTTCCTTTTCTTTCTTTTCCTTCCTTTTTTTGTTTCCTTTTCCATTTTTTTTCTCTTTTTTTTGTTCTTTTTCTTTTCTGGAATGAAACTAACACAAAACTAAACATAAACTAAACACTCAATGAATTTCAACAACTAGACACAACAAAGATAAGACTAATGCACACGAAAACTAATAACTAAGTCAGCCGATTGATAAGCAATAAGCTTAGCACAAAACACACAGAATAACAAGGATAAAAATGATCTAAGCAATAAGCCATAGCTCTGATACCAACTGATGTGATCTCGGCAAGAGAAATACGAATTGTTATGGATCTATTATTGTCTAGAATGGATGAGACTTTGAACCCACAAACCGAGCCAACAAGAACCTTGGCAAAGAGCCTCAACCCGAGCCATGAATAATCTGAGAACTCTAAGTCACGTCATATCATGCCACAAACGAGGATGGCAAATTCGTTTGATAAGTGAAAGAATCATTCAACCTAAACATCGCACTAGCATAGGCAAGAACAAGCTGAGTTAACATCTCACTAAGTCAAAGACTTTATTTAATTCAATCAAATGTAGGGTGTCCTAAAACAAATGAACCAAATCTTTATATAGAGGCTTTTAAGTTCCTAAACAAATAACTCCTAATTAAGCTAAAAACAACTTGCCTAATTAGCTATTCCTAATCTGGCCGATTGTTAACTCCTAAACAAGGGAGATTCTGGCCTCTTTATTCAATTAAATAGGAACTAAATAATATAACTAAGAATGCTAGAAGCTTGTATAAGTATCTCGTCCAACTCAGAATCTTGCATGGACAAAATAGGAACGTCGCATGCAGCCTAAGGTAGCAAAGGTGGCGAATCTTCCAAAATAGCTTCTATTATATGCATGGGCTTTGCATGGCCCTCATGCACGTCCTTAGACTTGTTGGCACATTCATGAGCTTCCCAAATTAGGCAACTAAGTTCAGCTTGAAGCCTCCTTGCTCTTGCACGTGTCATTGGTCCAACTGGCACTTGCACTTAACGTGAGTCTTCTTGCACTTGAAGCTTGGACGTAGGCATGCTCGCATCATTTTATACAAAGTAGTTGCTAGTTGGTAGGCCTAAGGCTTAACTTAGTCTAATCACCTAAGTTAAGATCTAAATTAATGAGAGTAGACCAACAGGCACTCGAATTAGTAGAAGAATCAATTAGCATATTCTTAGGTATTAATGAGAAATCTTGATATCGTAAGGATAAGCCATTAGGGAGGATTGTTATAATTAAGGTTAATTTAGTTCTACGCCTGGTTAATGAGCAAAAGCATTAATTAGTAACTTTGGCCTTTATGATCTTGGTTTTGTCGACTTAATGAGCAAAAACATTAAGTAGATGCATTAGACAACTTCGGGTACTAGTTGGGATGTCATAAGAATCATAACCTCGATATAGGTAGTCGACTCATGAAGGTAACATGCTCAGTTTGTCTTTATCATAAAACCCTTTTCATTTATATTTCTATATTTCAGCATTATTTACTTTTGTCATCAACAAACCTTTCATATTAAAAATAATCGTTACCCACATTGCACTTCTGTGACTGTCTAAGTTTGTATCCAACCCTCAGTTCGAACCTTACTTACTCACTATACTATTTGAATGCACGTTAGATTGTACATCAATTTTTTGTATGTCAGAAGTCTTCAGTAAGGTATTGCTAGATTGGTTTCTATTGGAAAGTTTGAAGGATGCTCGAGCTTTTGAGTTTGAGCAACTGATGAAGACACCTAAAATGGTAGTAGCTTAGTACGATGAGAGGTTTAGCTATCTATTACGATATGCAAAACATTTAGTTCCTGATGAGCAAAAGAAAGTAAAAAGGTTTGTTTGTGGTCTTGATGACTCAATGTTCAAGTTCATGATGCCTCATGACTTTAAGACATATGCAACTGCGGTGGATTGTGCTTGGACCTTGGAGATGAGAGATAATGAATGTCAAGCGACTCTGAGCCAGTCAAAATTTTAAAGGTCTAATAAGCAACCACAAAAAAGTATGAACCAAGGGTTTAGGCTGCAGAAGAGAGGGATTGGTAATCAGTCGACATCATCAAGGGGTGGAGGACCTATTAGTAGATTTGATAGAGAAAATGACTTCTGTGGACAATAATTCAGTCTGAACCAGTCCAACAACTTCAGAAAGTGTCCAAGATGTGATAAGCAACATCCAGGGGATATTTGCTACCTGAGCTTGTTTTCGATGTGGTAGTATATGCCATCGAGTGAAGGATTGTCCTATCAATGGTCAACCTAGACAAGTGGCAAATTTGGTAGCCACGCAGTCAGCACAAGTGAATCCTCGACCACAGGGTCAGAGAGAAGTAGGTTTGAGCATTAAAGGACCTAGATCTGAAAGTGGAGGAAGTAGAGCACAACCTCGAGTATATGCTCTAACAAGGAGAGATGTCAAGGCTAGTAACAATGTTGTAGCAGGAACCCTTTCTATTGGATCACTTAATGCATGCATACTATTTGATTCGAGATCTACACACTCTTTGTGTCATCCTGATATATGCAATTTATGGATGCTTTGCCTGCGTGCTTAGATAAGTCTATGATTGTTGCTATGCCTTCGAGCAGATATGTATATGTTTGTGAAGTTGTTAGATCATATTTTATCTCAATCAGCAATAGTGAGTTGTCGACTAATTTGTACATATTAGATATGAATAATTTTGATATGATAGTGGGAATGGATGTGTTGTTCACTTATCATGCTGTGGTGGATAGCTTTGAGAAGCGAGTCACTTTTAACCCTTAGAGGGAGTAGAGTTTGAATTTCAAAGTGAAAGAAGGTGGCTATATTATAAAGCTTTGATATCTATTTTTGGGATAATGTGTTGTTAGCAGATTTGTTTGTGCTTGAGGATAAAAATAGTGATGGTTGTTTTGTTTGTGATTGCTTAATGAGGTTAAGTCCTAATGAGGTGGATTATACCATGTATCTACATTATGTTGTCTTTGCTAAGCATTCTACTTGGGATTGATATTATGGCCGATGATTTGAGTCGAAAGTCTGATATGTTAGTGGCCTTTGTGTCTTTGATATCAAGTATATATGAGTTAGTCAACCAAGGGTTAGAGTTGACAATAATGTTGTTGAAATGAGTCCGAACTGCTGGGTGAGTTGCATATGCAACCTAACCATAATAAGTTGTAGAATTCGGAGGGATGATTCTGAGTTGTTAAAGATGGTTGAAAAAGTTGTAGAAGGTCAAAGTTGGACACCAAAGATCTTTTGATTTGATGCAACTGTTAGATATACCAGAATAAAAATATGAACAAATTACGATAGATTTATTAGTAGGCTTCTAACTTCATCATGAAGGTTTAATTCAAATTGGGATATCGGGGACAGATTGTCAAAGTCTGCATATTTCTTACCGATCAAGAGTACGTGTGATATTGTTGAGTTTGCTTAGTTATTCATTGACTATATTGTTTGTCTATATGAAATTCTTGGATGATAAGGTTGTGAAGATCAAAGTGATTTGACATAGGCTAATAACAGATTAGAGTAAACAAGAGTTATACTCGGATAAGAGGTGGAAAGATATTGAATTTGAGTTGGATTTAAGTGTGTTTCTTAAGGTATCACGATGGAAGATCTTATGAGTTTTGGGAAGAGGGGTGAACTAAGTTTAAGATATGTGGATCATTTAAGATTTTGGATGACGAGGTTAGAAAGCTCCAAATAGAGAGTTTCTGATGATCAAGTTTGTATGTGCTAATTGCTCATTGACTGTAAGTTAGATTGTTTGCATGATAAGTAAGTTACAGATCTTTTGTTATACCCACATCTATTTGTGTGATCAGTAAGTAGGTTTGTCTGTGATAAGTAAATTGGTCTTTCGTTAAGCAAATTCGTAGACCAAATTTTTATAAGGAGGGGAGACTATTATGACCCTTGACTTTGTTTGTTTTGTTTGTGGTCGGTTTTAAGACTGTTTGGCCTAGTTCATCAATTTTTGGTAGAAAAATCATAACTTTCACATACGAACTCCAAATTGAGCGATTCTAAGACAAGTAGATCTGTAACACCTAATCTACAACTATTTTGTTTTGGGTTTTGTTGAAATTCGAAAGGAGACCCCAGCGCATACTGACTTCCTAGTAGATGCTAGGGGGTTCAGAGAATTTTACTTGGGGACCTCCAGCAGACGCTGGGAAGCTAGCGGATGCTGGGCTACCCAAGAAGGTCATATTTTTTGGACTTTTTTGCTCTTCCCACTTGGTAAAACCTATAAATAGAACCTTCCAAAAATACAAAGTTTATCCCATTCACTTTCCACAAAATATCCAAGCCTTGGAGGAGAGAAAAAGAAGAAGAAGAATAAGAGGAAAAGGAAGGAGGAGATCTTTGATTTTGAGGATTGGTAGTGATTTCTTAATAATGGTTTATTGAAATTAAGTATAGATCTATTCAATACCTTGAATTAGATGTAAGCTTGAAAGACTTTGAGCAACTTTGTGAATTTGGGTGTTGGAGGTTGAGATTATTTAAGGATATGAAGGGAAGATATGAGGAAGGTTGATGATAAGCTATGCTTTGAGATTGTGATTTGAGGACTATAGTGTATATTTTGGAGACCTTGTGTAAGAATCCAATATTAAGGATTTTAGTGTTAATTTTCCTATTTTTCTTGTGTTTGAGAGGTTGATGATTGATAGAGTGATGTTCTATTGATTAGTTGATTGATATTTGGAAAACCGAGAACTGAGGAACGTGAAGAGAAATGCAGAACTCCTTTTGGTACGGATTGCATGACTTGGTGTAGGTGATGGGGTTATTATGTGATTTGATATGTTTGATATAATGTGATATGAGTATAAGTTTGAATCATTGTCTATGTAACCATAAGTGATTTGGTATGTATGATATGTTGTGATGAGGGTGAATGTTGGAATCGCTGTCTATATGACATTGGACATTTTCTTAATAATTTGCCATTTGATGATTGTGTGTCCACTTATGATGTGTGACGTAATTATATGGAGATGGATTGATGTGTAAATGTGTTTGGATCCTTGATAACCGTCTTTTGACATTTCTTTGGATTATGTATAGAATTGGCAATTATAGGTTATTATGGGATGTGTGACACATGTCGGTGTCTATTCTAGAGCTCCCTCGTAGTCTGCATGATTTAGCTATGTCTAAAGCATATCTAAGCTCCCCCAAAGCCTGCGTGATTCATCTATGTTTAGAGCATAACTGAGCTCCTCCAAATCTATGTAATTCAGCTATCTGTTATGTGATAGGTATATTTGGAATATATGCAAGTTTGGTAATTATGAATTTGTATGTGATATGTGAGATTTTTTGGCATGAGATTACGTATGTTATCAACTAGTCTTGGCTCGTGATGTGCTTATCTATTTATGAGACATCGGTAATACTGTGTTGGCTCATGACATGCTTATCTGTGTATGAGGCGTCGGCGATATTGCATTGACTCGTAACATGCTTATCTGTTTATATGACATTGGCGATACCATTTTTGGATTGTGACATATCTATCTGTGTGTATCTATTATCTAGAGTGCTCTATACGTGACACCAGATTTAGGTCAGAATAGTTATGAGCTCATCTAATCTGTGGGTGTATCTGTTCGTTTTTGTTTGAGTTTCTATTGCAAAATTTTGATTGATCTGATGTGTGATATGATGTCTTATTAAATTGTCACCATTTTGTCAATGCTTGGGCATGATCTAATATGTGTGGAGGTTGGTTAAATATATGTTACTTATAATATTTTCTTACTAAGTATTTCAAAATACTTATCCCATCCCTCCACAGGTGACGAAGATTAGGGATCAGTTGACGTCTAAAGAGTCTTGTGTCTACTCGTCTGTATAACCCGTAGTCTTATTTCCAGATAGTATATCCCCTATTGATCTAGGTCGCGTTGCTCCAGTTATACATATTATCGTACTTAAAATACAATTTTAGTAATATGAACCATGTAAATTTGTATGATATGTATATATGAAATACGTTTTTGCTTTGTTTACAAATTATGCTTCTGCGATTTGTTGTTTGTGAGTTTGTGTAAGGCTGGCTGGGTTGTGACTATTCATGATATGTGAGTGTGACCCAGCATCGGTCAGTGACCCAATTTTGGGTCATGACACTGACTTTTGCATGTCCCAACCAACCCATCCCACCACCAACACCATAACCAGTCCCTCCCATTCAACAAAAATGGAGGCAAATTTCCACCCAAGCTTGGGCGTCCCAATTCCCCTTCACTTTTAATTCCCTTTTTCTAAACCCTAAACATAATCCAACCACTACTACCAACCCCGCCAAAACCCTAATCCCTCCTCAAATCCCTCTATTCTAGAAAGCTCCCTTATCGGCTCTACCAATAGTTACCTCATTAGTGCCTTCACCTACGTCTACCACTCTCGCTTGACACTGTTAACACCAAGATTTAGACCAAAGGCACCTCCAAGCTATACAAAAACACGCTCAATGTGGTCCTAAAGAAGTTCTAAGGAAAGGGTATTTTGGGTTTTATAGCGGACTGTTGCCTATTATTATGGGGTCCACATTCTCATTAGCTATGTATTTTGGGATGTAAGAGTTGGGGAAGTCAGTGCTCGGCGGGGTTGAATTAGGATGAGAATTTTGTAGTTCCTAGACGTTGAGATCTTGTGCTTTGGGCTTTGTCAGAAGTATGACCATATCTAGCTTATATGATAGGATCGTTTTGCTTGCTGCCCCCACTAACCCTTGATCTTTAGGCATACCCACATGGTTTCAAAGTAAAATATTCTTCTCAATCTTCTTCCACCTCAACTTTCTGGGTTTAGGGCGATGACCATTTGGATTTTCTAATTAACAACGTTTGGTTGATTTCTGGGATTTTAGATGGGGCTTTGGGATGATGATTAAGAAACCTAGGATTCATTGTATACTTGTTTGTTGAATGAGACTTAGGAGGCTGAGGATATTGTAATCTCCTAGTTTTTTGGATATTAATTTGATGGTATTTTGTGATTAGTCATGGTTTCT
>SOPF01021080.1:0-10913 GCA_012979155.1 Hypericum perforatum
TTTCAAATATCTTAATCAACTCAAATATCTTAGTAAATATTTACGTTATAATTGGTCTTCGATTGCTCCGAGACATCATTCTTTGTCTTCCTTAGCAGGTCAGCCTTTGCTTCTAGATTCCGGAGATACCGACCACGGAGACAAATGTGGGAGTTTTTAGGAAATAATGTTATGGTTTTTTATTTAAATTTAATTTCATTTTCTAACAAATATAACTTAGAAGTACTTCTATGAACTAGTTTGATAATTTTGATTCATCTAAGTAATATTGTAGGCCAAATATGTAGAAATTGCAATTTGTTTACTGATTTTAAATTGTCACTCGTAATGCCACCGAGTTCAAAAAATTCAAGGCATCTACTCTGGCGCCATGCAAATATAGCCGAAAACTTTATGCTCAGCTAATTAATTAGGATATCGATACAGCTGACCTTAATTGGATACTTCCGACATTATTGAAGTTCGCAAACCCTGTCTCCGCCCGCCATAGTTTTGGCCGTATTATACATAGATATAAATTAACACCTACAAACACTTAACAAACTTTTTCTAACATTCCCGACGAAACCCATCCCACAGCCGTTCCTGAAATATTTAACCAATTTCTCACTCATCCACCTTAATTCATCTTGCTACACTCATTTTTTTACCCACACCAACATTCTCATCCCAACTCATCCACAACCAATAAACAATTAAAATATCTATAATCCACATCAACAACCTAATTAACTTTAACTTTTTTATTTCACATATTAATATTCGTTAATATAAATTTCGTACTTCTCATTAAATTATTAATTTCGAAAATTAAACAATATCTATTTATAGGAAGTTAAAAATTACTATTTGTTATTTATTTATATTTTTTAAAACAATAGATAATTATAAAGATTTTTCCATCTCAAATCTTATTTTTAAAATATTGTGAACAAATAATATTGTGACAAATATACCAAGTGGAAAAAATGTTAGAATACAAAAATTAAAAAAAACCTAATTGAGGGTGGGCCACACCCCACCTATCCCTTTTCCATCCGAGGGAGGGTTAACCATCTTCGGTTGGCTGAAGTCTGTCCAAAATCCGTGGGCTGCTGCGCTCCGTCTTAACAAGCGTAGAAAAATTATAAATTTATTAGATAAATTTTGTCATACATAAAAAATTATATTCAACTCAATTTTAAAATATTCAATTTGATATCAAAGTAATTATCAATTTTTTTTTGTAGGTAAGTACTTATCAAAGTAATTATCGAATAAAAGAAAAATATAAATTACTTAATTCAAAACCAATCGGGTCGGCATGCGAAGCTATGACGTAATGAAAATGAACTATTACACCAATAACTTAGGTCAGCAGCTGAAGAAAGCTTCGAGATGCTAATCTAATGAAGTTTCATATTAAAAGTATTTAAATTGTATATTACAAGTTGGGGGGAGGAAGTTCATAAAATGTTGATGATAGAGACAACATAATACCCGACACATACACGAATAGTTCTTCCAAGTAGTGATTATTTGAAATTTATCGGAAAACTTAATCCAACTTCCACATCTATTTTGTAACAAACTTTAAAAAAATAACAAAAAATCATATTGTTCAAATTCAACAAAGTCCAAAGAATATTGGACCTAAGCTGAGTAAAAGATTTGGTTGATCTAAGGACAGGAAAAAATGAGTACCACGTGTGACTTAGTGCTTGTAATGAATGTGAACAATCTTTGATACAAGTCAATTATGGAGGATCTAATGGGAAATCGGAACCAACCTGGTGTTTGCTTGTTATGCAATGCTAGTCAATAAATTCTTCATTTTTTAAAACACCAAATTATAGTAGTGGTGTGTCCCTAGAGTGAACTTAAGGAGATCTCTCTTTGAATCTAAGGAGATCTCTCTATTTCCTTCTCTCTAAGGTTCTCTGAACCTTCTCTCTATCTTTCAACCTTCCTTCTTTACTCCTACTCAACTATTACTCTTAACTCTTGTCCCGCTACCCCAACCCCCCTCTTTACTACTTCCTTTGCTTTTTCCTTATCCTTTTGATGGGTGACCAAGGAAGTATAGATTTAAAGAGCAAAACCGAATGTCTTAAATTAGGCCTTATCATTGATTTGACCCCTGCTCCCGATAACCCGCAACACTCCACTGAGTTAGTTTTAATTAGAAAACTTCTTATGTCACATATCTTTAAAGCTCACTCTATTATCCCCAGTGTCTCTAAGTCTTGGGGACTGGTGCCATTGGACCTAGAAGTCATTGAGTTATACCTCAATATCTTCTCATTCTCTTTCAAGACTCTGAAAGTTAAGAAATTTGTTGTCAATAATATCCCTTGGTCGGTCGCTAACCATCACCTGATCTTGTAAGAATGGGATCTTAACCTACTATGGAACCAGGTAGAGTTCTCCTCTTTGGATTTCTTTATCCAGATATATGAATTACTGCGTAATTGCTTTAATAAGACCACTATCATCACGGTAGGTAATAGTTTATTGGCCGGGTTGAATATGAGAAGCTCGACTTCTCTTTTTTGGGTAACAAGGCCTTCTTAAGGGTGAAGGTCACTGGGGAAATTGACAAACCCCTCCCTAGGGGCTTCCGAATCTCAAAACTAGAGGACAGATTCTGGCAGATTGATTTTAAGTATGAGAGGCTCCCTGATTTCTGCTTCTATTATAGCCAGATCAGTCATCTGAATAGGACGTGCTCTCTGGATGGGGAACATATTAACTATCTAGACTCGTTATCCCGAATAAACTCTCATTTGGGAAATGGATGAAAGCTGACATTTTTAACACTAAAAGACCTTCCCCGAAACACTATCTTGCTAAGGGCAAAGGGCTTTGTTCTTCTCCTCAGTTCTAACTCAGCTCTGACTTGGGTGACAGGTCTGGAGGGGATAGCACTAGTTCATGGACTGTCCTCATGAACAACCTATCGGGAAAAACTCTGATCACTGGAGACATATCAACCAGAGTCCTCTTACTCTGTAAAATGGGCTCCCCCCTCCAACCTCAAAAACTAGTCTTTGCAGACTTGGTTGAGAATCTGATGGCAAAATTTCAAAAGGTGACTGAGTGTCTTATTAAAATTGTCCCCTCAGATTTGAAATTTGCTATAATGGCACAGCTAGGACTGAGACCTACCTCCGGAGGGGAGGCTCCTTGCAGTGATGGGCTACCAAAGTCACCTCCTATAGATAACTTGTCTTTTCTTCAAATAGCCACCCCTTTTTCTCCCTATAAAAAAGCGAGACTTATTGATGACTTGGATACCTCTGCTGACCAGGTTTTAGGCCTAAAGCCTAAAGCCCAATGAGTCAGAATTCTGCCTAATTCCATCACGAATGGCTAGGCCAAAACTTGAGAAAAATTAGCTTTAAGAAAAGACATGGTGAAGCTAAGCTCTCTCCTTTAGCAGGCCAGCCTAGGTTTCCTTCAAAAGGAAAGTTATCTCCACCTCTGCACCAACTAAGAAAAGCAAGTATGGCCTCTCCCCTCCAATTTCTTATCCTCCACCAACAGAGCTCATCAATATTCTGATAGAGGAAGGAGAATCTCTTTTTTGTGTAGGTTGGTCCACTGCTAAGACTCCAAGTCTTCCTAAGCCAAGCACCGGAAAAGGCAACCTTAGGCAAGAAACTAGAAGGCACAAGACCTTGATAGACTCTAATCTGATCTCTTTAATAGTAGCAATAATTGAAAGTTCCCCCCAGCTCATATAGAAGTTTCAACCCCTATAAAGACCATAGGTACCTCTTCCCCTTATCTTTCATAGGTGAAAGTTAAACTGTCAACCCAAGTCCTAATAACAACATTAGCTTGGAACTGTCAAGGATTTGGTCAATTCCTGATAGTTCAAGTCCTTAAGGGACTTGTTCAAAAACACTCTCTGTAAATAGTCTTTCTTGTGAAAATACGACAGCAGAGAGTGAAACTCAAAAAATTATGTTGTAGTTATCATTTTACAAAGTCCTTTTATGTTTACCTAATTGGTAAGTCTAGTGGTTTAGCTCTTTGGTAGTCTGACTATGTGGATATTGTTATGGTGAGTAGCTCTAGGAATTTGATTGATACTGTGTGTACCCTGTCCAATTTGAATATATCATGGCTTATGTCTTTTATTTATAGTGAGCCAGACTTGTCGAAGAAAAGAGACTTTTGGAATGGGATGAATGATATTTGCCAACATAAGAGCTCCCTGTGAGTGTGTATTGGTGACTTAACCTGGTTCTGAATTACGAGGAAAGACTGGGAGGTTATGCTTCACATCCTTGGTAGATAGAAGTTCTTTACAACTTCATCTTTGAGGGTGAATTAATCAATTTGGACTTCAAAGTTAACCCCTACACATGATCTAACTTGAGACAAAATGAGGATAATATGCTCTAAAGACTTGATCGGGTCCTTTGCAATGCAAGTTGGCATAATTTGTTCCCTAAAACTCAAGTCATCCATAGTCCAATTACTTTTAGCTCTGACAATAGCTTTTTGTTACTGAATACGGATTTTAACATCCCTCTAAAATGCGCCTTTTACTTTAAGAGCTTCTGGACACTTGATTTGAGTTGTAAGGAGGTTGTGGAGAGCTCCTGGTCTACTCTAGCTATTGGATATCTACCTCTGACTTTCATAAAAAGAAGGGTTGGTGCACTTTGTTTCTGGTTTTATAGAGTAAGAATTGGAATAACAATAGTAGAGGTAGAATCGAGCACCTCACTTTGTTCCTTACCCAGATTCAATCTACAGATCATGCCTCTCTTTGTAAGACCCATGAGGTTGAGATCAAACGTGAACTCTCTTCCCTTTATGACAAAGAGGAGCTTTTTTTGGCATTAGAGATCAAGAATTGACTGGTTTTATTATGTTGATAAAAACATGTCCTTCTTTCATGATATGGTGACTCAAAGGAGACAAAAAAACCAAATTGTTAGACTATTGGATGACCATAATATTTGGATAGAAGAGGCTTCTGCTTTGGAGGTTATGATCCAAAACCATTTCCAAGCTATGTACTCTACTAGCCTAATCGTGGATTCGGCAAATATCATGAATAGCATCCCTAGGTTGGTTGATCAGACCATGGTTGAGGACCTACTTTAGGCTATCTCCTTTGAGGAGGTTAAAAAGCCACGTTTGAATTGGATAGCTTGAAATCTCTCAGCCTAGATGGCTTTCCTGAAGTCTTCTACCAGAAGTATTGGCATGTGGTTGTGGATGATCTCATGTTTATGGTTACTGACCTATTCTCGTCTACTTCGGTCTCAAGAGAGTTGAACAAAATCCACCTGGTTCTCATCCCTATAAAATAGTTACCTTCTCCTATGTTCATGACTTTAGACCTATAGGCTTATACAATTTTGTCTATAAGGTCTACTCTAAAATCCTTGCTAACAGATTGAGACCCCTGATGGAAAGTCTTATCTCGGAAGGGCAAGATGCTTTTGTCAAGAATAGATGCATCTAGGATAATATCATTATAGCCTATGAGGCCTTTTACTACTTGAGTATTGATCCAAAAAAATGCAATCTCTCCATGGCTATTAAGCTTGACTTAAGAAAGGCATACGATATGGTGAACTGACAATTTCTCGAGCAAGTCATGCTTATATTAGGCTTCCCAGTTAAGTGGGTTGCAAACATCATGAGTTGTATGATGTCTACCTCTTATAAAATCTTATTCAATAAAAAACCTCTCAAAAGTTTTAATTTGACACGAGAGATTAGGCAAGGTGACCCTCTTTCACCTTTCCTTTTTCTCTTCGTGTCAGATGCTTTTGCCCACTTCATCAATAAAGCTTATTTGGTACAGATGCTCAAAGACCTTTCCTTCAGCCTCAGCTGTCCCCATATCACTCATATATTGTTTGCTGAAAAATTATTGTTTGGGAAAGCTACTATTAACGAGGCTCGGGCACTAAAGGAGCTCAGACACTAAAGGCTATTCTTGATGAGTTCATGGCTACCTTTGGGCAGGATGTTAATTACCAAAAATCTAGCATATATTTTATGAAACATGAGAAGGAGAGTAATATCACTCGCATTGATGACATCCTTCTAGGGGAGATCTAAGTTGGATGCTCTTAAGTTCATTTTTGAGAGGATAAAAGCTAAATCGGCTAGTTGGAAATAGAAGTTTCTCACTATGGTGGATAGAGAAATCTATATTAAAGTCATCCTCGCCTTAATCTCATGCTATGCCATGCAAGTTATGTACTTCCCAGCTTTCTTTTGTACTCAGATGAATAGCATTATCACTAAGTTCTGGTGGGCATGGGATTGTGCCAAAAAAAATATGCATTGGGTCATTTGGGACAAGATGTCATACTCTAAAAAAGCTAAAGGGCTAGGGTTTAAAGACTTTAAAGTTTTCAATTTAGCCCTCCTTGCTAAACAGGCATGGAGATTCTTATCCAATCAATCATCCATTTGTTATCGTATTCTTAAAGGATGTTATTTTCACAATTCAAACTTTTTGAATACGAGTAAAGGGAGGAGACCGTCTTGGATTTGGTTGAGCATCTTGGATGGTAGGGATGTCCTCTTGGAGGATATCATCTTTCGGATTGGCAATGGTCAAATTACTAACATTTGTCATGATCTTTGGTTATCGTTCCTCTCTTTGGCCAGTCTCTCTATGCTTCCACACATGCACTCTCAATTGGAAAAGGTTTATAACCTTATTTGTACGGAGGCTGGCTTATGGAACTTGGATCTTATTTGAAATCTCTTCTCTGTTCTTGAAAGTAATGCGATTGCTATTGTTCCTCTTGGAAACTTAAACACCCTTGATAAGGTTATCTGGAAACAAAATGGCTCGGGTGATTTTACAGTTAAGAAAGGCTATCATTGCCTTAAAAACCAACAGCATATTGTGTCTGTAACTAACAGCTCGGGTTCTAGCACTATGCCCTTCGACCCAAGCATTTGGGACAAGATTTGGAGACTCAAGGTGCATCCTAAGATTCGTAATTTTGTTTGGTGCACAGCCAAAAATTGCCTCACAGTGGTCGGTTACCTATTCAGGAAGTACCTCTCTCCCTCCCCTTTATGCCCTTTGTGTTTTAATAGCTGCAAATCAATTTGTCATTTGCTTTTTGATTATAACCATGCTAAAGCCTCGTGGTTTGCCAGCCCGTTTGGCCTTTATTTTAACTTGGTATTGCGTACTCTTTTGGCTATTGGTTTGCTGACCTTGTTCGCTTCTTAGATGATCCTAACACTGCTCATTTAGTATCTCTTGATATTTATTTATGATGGCAGATTTGGAAGGCTAGGAATAGTTTCTGTTTTGATGGCGTTGCTCTTAACCCTATTGAAACTACTATAAAGGCAACTAACAACTGCTATGAATTTTTGCAGGCCAACTCTACTCCAAGAGTTAATACGCCTCCAACCACTCATCAACAAACCTCATGGTCTCTGCCAGAAGACAAAATCATGAAGGTCAACTGCGACGCCTCTTTGATGGAGATTTCTTCTTCAGCTGGCAGCGCTTCAGTTGCTAGAAACTCTCACGGCCTTATTGTTAGAGGTCTTACTGCTTCTTTCCCCGCGTCCTCCCCTCTTATGGCAGAACTTTTGGCAATCAAGTTAGCTTTGAAACTTGCATCTACTGCCTTCCCTTCCACGGAGACTGTTATCGAGATGGATTGCCTCGTTGCTCATACGCTCCTTTGCGACATTCACCCGCATTTTGATTGGCAATCTGAATATTTGGTTAGACAACTCCGGGCTTCCTTTGATAGTCTACCCCCTTGTATTTTGAACCACACACCTCGCTCAAACAATAAGTTGGCTGATTGTTTGAGTAATATGTGTCAGTTACAAATTTTGCCGAGCAACTGGCTCGATTCTCTATCCCATGATGTTAGGGAAATTATGTACTCTCACCTTCCATCGTAATATATTTCCTATGGTTTTCTGCGTTAAAAAAAAAATCTTCATTTTTTTTTCTCACGTGGAAATCCCTTTGTTCGGAATAGTGGCGAAGCCACATAATTTAAGATTATGAATTTATAATCTCAATATACTTCATTAAATAATATTTATTAGGTCAAAATTTGTATTGATTTTGATTTTCATCAGTATGCAATAAAAATGATTGCATGAGCATGAGTATGAGATTAATTCATTCTCACATTATTCTAGAATTTTCATATCTAACTTAATATTCTAAATTAATGGATAGATAAATTTTCTATACTTATAAACAAATTATCTCTCTTATAATTAAGAATATGTTTATCTCAAGAGACCATTGTGAATGAGAAATGAGGGATAACATTTTGAAGAAAATCTGAATCCAAAAATGTCCTAACTTATGGAAAAACTAACCGCCTAACGACAAGCAATTCCTAATTAGTATTTGAGGAAGTAAATTATTAAATTTGGTAGCTTGCCCAACCGTCTTGCGAAAAAAAAAGAAAAAGAATGATCGCTGTACAAATATGATGCAAATATGACGTATAAGAAATTAGTAGTTCATTTTACATGATTCACTTTCTCTCCTAAATTTATTATAAAATTAATAGCCAAAATGTTATCACTGAGCATAAAATAAACGCCATAAATTTTTTTTTTGAACTGTAGAATCACCATAAACTTACTCTCTCTATTGTAACAACACAAAATCGATGCAATGGGTTATTTTTAATTAATTCAGCAAGAACAAAAAGAAATGTTCAACTTGGTTCACAAAATTATGACCACGTTGTCGAATTCTGTCAGTCAACTTAGCTGTTAGAAAGACGTCATAACCTAGTCGTAATATGTCGTATTTAAGTAACAGACCTTACTATTTGGTCCTCCTTTTTTATTTATTAGGTCGTTATTACCGATTTCTGTCGACTTTCTCCTCCTCTTCAAGTTGTCGTCCAGTTTCCAACGGATGACAAAAACTTCCGGATAATATTTTTAAAATAATGGTAATATACATATTCATGAAGTGGGCCAGGAATTCAACTCCATGGCCCATCTATAAGCCCATTGTAAACGTAACTAATCAGTATTTTTTTAAAACGCTTTCATGTTCATCGTCAACATGCTTTTGTTGCTGCAAGTGATGCGCATCAGGATCAAGCAATGCGGTCCGAGAATGTTCAATGTGCATCGTTGATCTCGATCAAAACGCAAGAACTATAGACGATATGATGAAATACATATGATATGTACATTGTTTACAACTGCAACTAGGTGGAACACAGGATACGTTTCGATGGCTCAGACTTGGATAACTGAAGCACTTGTCATTGTAGTGTGCAACAATCAAAGCGAAAGAGCGTGCATGTACAAGATCTTCCCCGGACCCTTAAGCGAGGATCAACAGTTACACCGTCATCATTAGCCGCAACGAGCTGCTGGTATCAAGAGACATGGTTGAGACAACAGGGGGAGGATGGAGTTGAAAGGCTGTCTTGTTCCCTTCGTCGGTGTAGCCGCCTATACATATCATATCACCCCGGCCATGCCATGTCCCATCTTGCACATTGTTCATCTCCAACGTTCTCGATTCCTTTACCACATCCAGATTCATACATCATGTCAACTGCTGCAACGAAATTAAAATAACGGAAAGACTTTAACAAGTAACAGACCTGGCACAACGAGCAGCAGGGACAAACTAGGTGAAAGGCACAATCATCTAGTGAGCTTTCATTACCCTGATCGTAAAAATATTCACGATGTAAGCACAGTTCGAACAGAAACTGACTCAAACTCGCACAAAAGAGCTACGGATTTGTACTCACCCGAATATTGAACTTCTTTCTCATTTGCGAGCGGAAGAACCCCAAGTATATTCCTAGTGAAAGAGTAAAAGCAATAGCCAAGTAGAGAAAGCAGTGCCGCTTGGTAACGACAAGGGCGACGAAATCGAGTATGGCGGCCAGAGCTAGTATGCAGTGCACCGCACCCTGCAACAGACACGAAATGTTTCAGATTTCATTTAGAGCAGAACCAGTGAGGTATACACTTGTACTCTTTAGTCCTATGCTTTCTGAACCAAAAGATATAGCAAGTTCAGTGCAATGGTAGTACGTTTCAGTATGTGTGAATTGTACTCAAATCTGCCAGAGCATACCTGAAGAAAACAAGAACCAAAACCAGCGCGGCTCATGTTCTTCCCGAATCTATAGCACGGACAACTGCAACAACAAAGATCAACTTCACAACCAGCTCCAGACTATATTCTGTTTAGTTTCTCTCTTAAACAGGAAAGCACCAAAACAAAGGATTGTCCATTTCGCAATAGTAAATCGAAACAGAAGCAGAAAAATTCTTATCACAAAGGTGGGACAGCGAAAGTTTTCCTCAGTTTTTGAACATCTCATTTAGCAGCTAAAACATCCAAATGGGTAATCCTCGAATGCGCAATGAGAATCGCTCCAAGTGACAAGGAACTTGGATTCATATTGAATTCAAGTTTTTTTTTTTTTGGTGTGATATTGAATTCAAGTTTTGTGAATGAAAAAAACATCAATGAAATTTTTTTCCCTGGAATAAGATTCGACAATAATCAACTTAAAAAAAATCACCAGAAATTTAAGAAATTCGTAATGGTCACACCATACTAAGTGAAAAATATTCACCAATCCTATTTCAATAAAACCTGAGAGAAACAGTGAACCCTGTAGGAGACGTCATTATTCTCCAAATTGATAAAGAAGTCTTATCCGCCGAATACACAAAGGACTCTCATACTATACAAATCCCAAATTTTAACTCTCCAGCACATCAAACCAACCGATAAAGATCACAAAACATCAAAACAAAAAAAGCACCCATAATCTATATTATATATATATATATATATATATAATTTATTACCAAGTGGATTGAATAGCGAGCCGGCGGTCGTCGAGGCAATCAAGAACTTCACCCTCCCACATCCTGAAAACGCCGCCGCCGCCGCC
>SOPF01021086.1:0-48497 GCA_012979155.1 Hypericum perforatum
GTGGTCTGCAATTTATCAAAACACATACAGAATGACAGAATCAGAGGAAACAATCATCTGCAGATTTCGGAAATCAGGAAAAGAAAGTTGAATTCCAAAAGGGTAAACTTTGGAATTGGAATCTCCAGAAAAAAAAAAAAATCCAATTTCCAGAGCCCAAAGAGTGATAGAGAGTCCTGAGCAGCCGTGACAATCTCCCAATCATTCTCTCTCTCAAAAATCTTGCTCGTGACAACAACTGAACCATATTCAGGAATTCCAGACCGAACAGGACTCCACTTTTCCCTTAAATTACACTTCCTGCCACTCAATAAATGCCTTGGGAATTAGGAAACCGAAAATTAAGAGAAAAAAAAAACCTTTTCAGTTCACTCCGTCCCGGTTCTAAACTAACCCTAGCGGGAGAAATAAAGATTGAATTTTGAGGGTAAAGTTGGAATCTTTATCCCGGAATTGTATTGGGTTTTAATGGAATTGGGGAATGGGGGTGTGCCGGAGGAGCTCCGGTGCCACCGGACGGACGGACGGCGGTGGAGGTGCAACCGGCCGGCGGTGGAAGGGAAGAAGCTGTGTGATATCCACCACCAGCAAGGGAGGCACCGCCAGTACAAGACGAAGGTCCCCGAGTCCCTTAAAATCCAGAGGAAGAAGAAATTCAAGGGGTCCGGGTCACGAAATGACGATTCTGCCCCTCCCAAGAAGACCAGGAAGAAGGGGAAGTTGGAGCTGGAGTTACTGAGGATGGTTTTGAAGAGAGAGGTTGAGAAGAACAGTACGAAGAGGAAGGTGAAGGAGACGAAATGCGGAGTCTTCGAGGAGGAAGATGAAGAAGAGGAGGAGGAATTGACTAGAGATTTGCCTAATGGGTTAATGGCAATCTCTCCTCCTCCTCTTTGTCTTAATAAATTGAACCATTTGAGCAATGTGGCTTCTTGCTCGTCTTTCGGGTACTCTCCTTGTGAAATTAAGGTTGGAGTTGAGACCAATGTGGGTGGCAGTGGTAGTGGTACGAGGAGTTTCCGGTCAAAGAATATCGAGCCGTTGCCGCTGGGGAAGTTGCAGGTTGATAATGGTTTTTTCTGTTGCTTTGTGTTTTCTATTTTGGTGGATCGGATTTCTTGTCTTGTTGATGGTTTTTATTTCTGGTTTGTGTAATCCTTCGGTGAATTGATAGGCCGTGCCGTTCAAAAAGGATGTGATGAGGATGAAGAGGAAGAACAGGATATGCCATTGGTGTAGGAGGCGAGATTTGGCTGGTTTGGTAAGGTGCTCGAGCTGTCAGAAGGAGTTCTTTTGCCCGGATTGCATCAAGGATCAGTGAGTATCTGGTTCGCTAATTTTACTAGATGAATCACTTTTACTCGTAGTGTAAGTGAGAAAATTCAGTAATTTTGAGTGTTGGGGCACCGACACATCTTATTGGTGGTTTGTTATAGAACTGTCTGTTTCCTGCATAGAAACCCGACATTGTACTTTATATCGATATTGAGTACCTCTAATTTAAAAGAAAATGCAATTGCATGCTTAAATAAACATTCATTTGCAAGGTATTTTGATAAGCACGAGGAAGTTAAGATGGCCTGCCCAGTTTGCCAAGCAACTTGTTGCTGCAAAACGTGTCTGGAAGTTCACTGCAGGGACATTGAAAGTAAGGTCTGATATCGAATCTGTCTGATTAAGCTGCAATGGGTGATATCTATATTTATGACTTTGATGGTTAACTGTTACGCCTATTACGTTTCAGGGTGGTACCGATGACAAAAACAAAGTTGACAAGGTCTTGAATTTTCATTATCTAATATGTGTGCTTCTCCCGGTTCTCAAGCAAATAAGTGAAGATCACAGTACTGAGCTAGAAATAGAGGCAAATATTAAAGGTATTCTTGTGCAAGGGGGTTGCTGCTGTTTGTAGTTGTCCGAGGTTTTTTCTCCTTTGCTGAATTCTCCCCTATTTCAGGCCAGAAGCCCTCAGACGTCGAAATCCGGGAGCCTGAAGCCAGTTGCAGTAAGCAATATTGTTGGTAAGTCCATTGTTGCCTTAGTAGATATGAACCATTCGACAACGGAATACTGAATCAGTTATTTTTCTCATGTTGCATGATCTGATTTTGCGAGCAGCAATAACTGCAAGACCTCCATAGTCGATCTTCACAGGAGCTGCCCAAATTGTTCATACAGTCTTTGCTTAAGTTGTTGTCGAGATATCTTGCATGGTAGAAGTCCGAAGAGCCTTCCATCTAAAAGCTGTAACGGGAGGGTTGCGAGACGACCAGTGTCCACGTCAAAGTGGATTTATGGACATAGAAGTCTTGATCCTTCCATACTAATGCCCAAATTGAAAGGCCAGAACGGTGGTATACATTGTCCACCATCAGAATATGGTGGTTGTGGTGATAGCGTCTTTGATTTAACATGCATTTTCCCCTGTGGCTGGATCAAGGAGTTAGAAGTAAGCGCAGAAGAAGTAGTTGGTTGCTATGATCTTCCAGAAGCCGTAGATGTTTCCTCAAGTTGTTCTATTTGTCTTGAAATAAATCATGCCACCAAGGGAATTTTACAGTTGCGAGAAGCAGCGAGAAGAGAAGACACCAATGACAACCATTTATTTTGTCCCACCACCTTGGAGCTTCGAAATGATAACCTCGATCACTTTCAGAAGCATTGGGGAAAAGGTCAACCTGTTATAGTTCGTAATGTTCTAAAAGCGTCGAACCAGAGCTGGGATCCAATAGCCATGTTTTGCACCTATGTCAAGAACAACATTGCAAAATCAGATAATGAGAAGAATGCTAATTGTTTGGACTGGTTTGAGGTCAGTTTTTTGTTGGATATTATGACTTTGCTGTTGATTTGAGGAAATTTAACAAACTCGAGAACTTATATTGCTACGGCGCACCACCGGAAGTGAGAATTTTTGACCATTTTCTGGTTGATATTGGCAGGTAGAAATTGGATTCAAACAATTGTTCATGGGATCGTTCAAGGGTCCTACGAATTCTTTCTGGCATGAGAAACTAATGCTGCGGGGCTGGCTGTCTTCTCATTTGTTTCAAGAGCACTTTCCAGCTCATTATGCCGAAATCCTCCGTGCTTTACCCCTTCCAGAGTACATGGACCCAATCTCTGGCATTCTTAACATTGCCTCAGAAATGCCTACAGAAACAACAAAGCCTGACCTGGGTCCATTTGTCTACATCTCGTATGGCAGTGGCGAGAGTCCTGGACAGTCTGACAACATGTCAAAGTTACGTTATGATTCTTATGACGGGGTACGCCAATTTCGCCTTATCTTCTTTTGATTTCAGTTCTCTCTTCCAAGAACTTGATCGGAGATGCATCTGCTACTGATCTTGCTTCCTCTACTTTCAGGTCAACATCTTGGTACATACTTCCAATGTCCCTGTGTCTACCGAACAGCTTAATTACATCAGCAAGTTAATGAAAAAGCACAAGGAAAAGAATGCATGTGAAGACGACTTGGGAGACAGAGAACAAGTTGAAGATATGAAATTGGATGATATGATTCGAAAGGAAATGCACCTTCATAGGAAAGTTGCTAGAGTCTCTTGGTTCTCTGCTGCTACATGTGTACCGGAGGCTGCAGATTTTGGAGACCAAGAGACATCGCACGATAGGGTACATGATTCTCTTACAGACTCCGATACTGATACTGACACTGATACTGAAGTATCAAAGTTCTTCTTTGCTCCTCTTAAAACCTCAAGGAAGTCGGTAAACCATAAGTATAGCGGGACGAACGGGAAGAGTGCCAGTCATGTTTTACTGGCAGAAGTTGCGGAGTCTTCTGGTGCTCAGTGGGACGTCTTCCGTAGAGAGGATGTGCCAAAGCTCATCAAATATCTTAACAGGCATTCTCATGAGTTCAGTCACACATCTGGTTTCCGGCAAGTAAGTGCCGAAGCACAAACAACTTTTCAATTTACTGCAACTGAGTTTCTTATGTCATTTTCGATTGACTTCCATAGGCAGTTCATCCTATATTGGACCAGAATTTCTTTCTTGACTCGGTGCACAAAAGGAGGCTGAAAGAAGAATTTTGTAAGCATCGGATTGCATGTCTTCTTAACAGATGCATAAAATATGTTTCCCGTTTGACTTCTTGTCATAAATTCTGCTAGGCATTGAACCCTGGACTTTTGAGCAACACGTAGGAGAAGCTGTCATCATACCAGCCGGATGCCCCTACCAGATCAGGAACCTGCAGGTAATTTGTTTCACGTGTCCGTACGTCTATGATACCATGAATTGAGTTATTTAAGCTTGTAAAAGACTGGCGCTAGACATGAATTTCCGAATGTGGTGATCATGTTAAGTGTGTCCTCGTTTATATCTATTGCGATTGGTGATAGATCTATCAGCATTATACCTACAGACTAGTCAAGTGCCAGCTCATTGGTCCTGATTTCTTGCATTCTATGAACTGTTAGTCTTGTGTTAGCGTGGTCTTGGACTTCATGTCACCCGAAAATGTCACTGAATGCATCCGGTTGGTGGATGAGCTCCGTCTGCTTCCAGATATCCACAAAGCCAAGGTTGACAGTTTAGAGGTATGTGACATTTCGATAGCCCTCTAAACATATTTGCTGCAAATAATAAGGTAAAAATAACTCTTTTCATCCTAACAGGTGAAGAAAATGGCTGTACATAGTATCAGTAGGGCAGTCAAGGAGATCCGCGAGCTCACACAAGCAGAGTGAGTAACCCCAACATACGCTTTTCGTGCAGCATAACCGAGCTCTACGTTTCACCAATGTTTATCTAGTTTGTTATTCATGTATGCAGCTCTATCAGCTAGCCGGGGAGGGAGCGTGCAAGTGAATGATTTGACCATCCACATCGAGATTGATCAAAATCCCTGATGGAGACATAGGCATGGCTCGTGGCCAGGCACTTTGATCTCTCTGTAATCTGAAATTGGTATGCACGAAGCAGAAGATGGCTACGTTGAAGAGAGAATCGGTAGAAAACCTTGCAAGATTTTTGACTGACCTTAGATTTTATTTTCTTTAGCTTTGATCCAACATGTGGCTAATAACTTCTTTACCTTAAATTTTTTTAGTCAATTTGAGTGATGTAAATATTACAACAGTTAGTCAGTGGTTTATCATAATCCTCGATTTCGTCTTTTGATTGTAAACATCTCTCATGATCTTCTCAAGCTTGGCGAAATTAACCGGCCAAGATCCTATATCATCATTTTCCTGTGGTGGGACGAGAAACAAAAGAAAAAATTTCATATTTTATAGATGTTACAATTTCAAAAGTACGAAAGTGGATAAAGCAGTTTCATGTAGATCACTGACAAAAAATTAGTAACTATCGGCTGAAATTTTTTTTATAAGTGATGATGGATTATCCCAAATTTCGAACAATTATTACAAGAGTTGGATGCGTGAAATATGGTCGAGAGAAGCTATACCCGGTATTCAATACCACCGTTCTACCACTTACAACTATCATCTTCATTAGTCAATACAAACTTTCTCCCTCTCTTCTTGCCATTGAAGTTCGAGTTCCAACCCAGCAGAGTATGGCGAAGGCTCCACCGGACGTCGCAAAGACGAAAGATTCCACCGGCATCCCCGAAGTCCCTCTTTGAAGCTTCGTTGCAATTCTTGCAAGATACGATTGACAACGAGGAAAAAGATGGTCGAAAGAGAACATTCAAAAAATATCCCATCAGTTTTATTGCTGCCTTTCTTTCCATTTAGGCATCGTCTGTGTAAAATAGCAAATGGTATAACAAAGTGGAAAAATCAACTTTATAATACAAAAAAAAATTCTTAGGAAAGAATGCTCAAAATTTTCTGCGGGGTACAAGAGAACCAAGCGTGTGTTATTCTGCAGGTCCGGTTCTCTAGTTCCTTGCACTGTCAAAATTGTTCCACAGTAAAAAGCAAAGAAAGGAACCTTCTATGGGGCCATAAGTCCATCAATAGTGTAGGAAAGAGACTTTGCCCAGTCGGCTCGAAGGAGTAATGTTTGTAACGTTTGCATTACATTGTACCGTGGATCCAGCTTTCGCTGCCAACCCTACACAATTGAACAAACATCGAAATGCAAAGATTGTTAATCGTGTCCATTGGTAGAAACATCAACTTATCCATGCACAACTAGAACAACAATCATTTTCAGAGTACAGCCAGTTAGCCAGATCTCTCTCTGCATTTCTTACTTGTGACCACGATTTGCAGTAAACCAAATTTCGACTTGAAGAATGCTATGTTAAAAAAATGAAAAAACCCTATAGTTAAAATGCTAGTGAGCGTTTCTTAAAGAATCCAGAATCGAACGAGCCAGGATATTAACTACAGCAGCAAAAGATACAAGTTTCATAGGGTTGAGAGTTCTCGTCGACAATTCACACCTAGCAGTCTCAGTGTTCTATTCCTTCAAAAAATATGGATTAACTTAAACAGCTGTTCACATATTACATAATATTAGCTTTTTTATTAACTGGCCTAGATCCCAAAACCCAGTCTTTTCTATCATCTCAAGAGATTGATATTATCCTCTCGGCAATTTCAATATCCCAGCAACTTTGGCCTATGTCATGATAATTTGTAAGAAAGATTGTTTCCTTAAAGAAGGAATATTCACTTCAAGAACCAAATTCACAAATAAAATATTTTTTCTAAAGCGAAGTAAACTGGAAACCATTAGAAGCATCATACTCATTGTGAAACAGGAAGAACAAATTACCTCAAGGACCAAAGTGGTGACCAGCACAGTGCAAACGTTACCATCAACATTGACTCGATGACGTCGGACTTTCTCAAGCAGTTGCTGCATGCACTCTGCGGGATGGATGATATCACCCTCTGGAGTACCCCAGAAAGTGAATGACTCCTCCACTTCCTGTTGGACAGAAAATTTGATGTTACCTTCTCAACCAAATTTATGAGGAAAATGTAATGCAAATCGAATTTGGGAACATCCAACAGTAATAATCATTAAAATGATATTAGACCAGCAAAAATGCATGAAGACAATATCTTAGAATCAGAAAATCAGACTACAAATCTTTATTAAATATGCAGCACAGATGCCAAGAAGTCTTCCCTTCAACCATAGAGCTCATCCATGATATTAGACGGTGTATTAAATATAGTATCTCACCTCTATAAAAGCCTTAGGATCTGGACAGTTTTGCTGCTTAGATAATCTGAGCATGCGTTCAGCTGCTGTGCGACCATCTCGACGAGCAACTGCCTTGAAAAATTCAACTAAATTTATACGGTCATTCTTTGAGAGTTCAGCAGTCATGCCTACATCGATGAAAATGACATGAGGTTTTGACTTAAATATTCGCTTTCGAGTAGTTTTCTCGCTCGGCACCCGCACAAGGATGTTTCCAGGGTGCATATCGGCATGAATAAAGTTGTCCACCTGAAAGAAAAAATAACCAGCCTTAAAACCATTTCAGAAATAAAGGTGTCTCTTCCCAAATAGACTATTCAATTCTAATAATACCCTACAAGAAAAACACCTGTTAGTTACAAGAAGAGAGTGAGCAAAAAGAGCATACCAGAAGCATCTTTAGAAGTGCATGAGTTCCAATGTGAGCAAGTGCAGATTTTATCCGCTCATGCCCTTGCAGTTCATCTACATAATGTGAAACACTTTCCCCTTTCTCATAAGTTTCCACCAAGACAGCAGGATGAACAAAAGGATAGACAGGCTTTGGAAAAGAAACATCCTTCCATTTTCGGAAATTGTAGATAAAACGGCTCAAATGAGAAGCTTCTCTAGCAAGGTCAACTTGAGACATCATGAAGACAGCAAACTGCTGTACACTCTCATCTAACCTAAGCCAATTTAGTGTGGGAATGAATGTTGACACCTTAGCCACAAAGTTGATTATGGCAAAGTCTCTCCTAATTGATTCTCCTACACCAGGATGTCTAACCTTAACAGCAACTACCATAGGTTTAGACTGCTTTTGACCAGGGAACCGATATCTCAGAGAAGCGCGGTGCACTTGAGCAATGCTTCCAGATGCTACAGGTGCTTCTTCAAAAGCTTCAAATATGTCAGAGAGCTTACGGCCAAACGCTCTCTCAATGGTCTTCCTCGTGTACGCGAAGCTGTGTTCTGGAGCATTACTGTGCAGCTCCGAGAGTTGTGTGCATAAATCTCGAGGGAAAAGATCAGGTCGTGTAGCTGCCCATTGACCCCATTTGATGAATGCAGGTCCAGCCCTTTCCAGGGTTTTATGCACAACCCAAAGCCACAGTTTTCTGAAATCCGGCCCACAAGATTCAGCAAAAGGTGCCATTACCAAGCTCGGAAGAAACAAGATCGACAGATAAAAAACTCTGACTAGTAACACGAGACCTTCCGCAACAGCATACCCCAACGACGTCACCAACGCCTGTGAATCTTGTGCTCGCATGTAAAAAGAGTTTGGCGAAAAGTACCGGTCCGTCTCGACCAGTGTCCTCTGCGACCATGCCACCTGCCCACATGTCAAAGCAAGGGCACCAGGCACAATTAAATGTGATCTCGCCAAAGCCAGGCTAACCGCTTGAGCAACCTTATTCAGGACAAACGACCCACGCCATCCACCACCGAAGGCCCTCCTCCAGGCAATTTGTGCATACCTAAGTTTTGCCGGATTACTCCCCGAAATGGCCAAGTAACTCCTACGCAACCGACCGGACACAAGATGGTCCTTCCAAGCATTATAAACTCCCAGCGAAGAACCAAACCCTCTACGAAATGTATTATTACCAAGGAACCTACACGAGTAATGCCCCTGGTATCTGTATTGAGGCAAATGTAAACCAACCCTCACAACGACCGACTCGCGCTTCCTCAACTCATCCGCGCTGCCGCAGCCCCTCCCGCCAACCAGAAACCTCCGGGCAACTCTCTTAACACCCCCAACCGTCAAAAACCTGCCAAGTTCACATCGATCGGAGTCACTAACACCCTTCGAAACCAAAAAACCGCTACATCACCTACGGCTCATAGTACAATCCGGAGCCGAACCGGTTTCCGAAGTGTTCGGAAATTAAGAAAAAACTAAATTAGGTAGCGAGAAAGTACCTGGACATGGCGAACGGGGATCGGTCACCGGGAGAATCCGGTCAACTGAAATTTCGAAAGTCTCCGGCGCTGATGCGAGCATTTTCACATAGAATCTCCGGCTTCTTCCGTAGCTGGTTCCGTCGTCTTCTCCTCCTTATTTCTGTTTCTCCGTTAACCGAAATTAGGGTTTTAGTTTCTGATTCGACGAGCGGCGGTTATTCTTCCTCCTACGACGTCGTTTAGGGGCGTTTTCGCAAATTTCAGGCGAGTTTTGGGAATCTTGTTTGGGGGTTTCCTTCTTTGGTCGGCTTATAGGTGAAGATCGCGAATGGCCAAAACGGCACCAGAATGTGAACAAAACGAAAAGGCAAGAAGACTTTCGTGGGCTTCACGCTCGCTGTTGGGCTGTTTCCCCTTAATCAGTATATCTTGAATTAAATAAACCATAACTTTCAATATTCAGCAAATTTTAGAATAAGTACGTTCTCATAATCAATTATTTATATTAAATTAAGCTACCTCATTGCTAATTAATTTGCGACTTTTCTCTAATTTTTGGTCGTCGGTACATGCCAACTTTTGTGGAAGAGGTCTTTGTTAATGTACCATGGGTATAATAAATTTGTTGCGATCAAAATTGAAGTTATCGATATTCCTCCTATTGAGATTACCAAATTAAAGTGAAAATAATTTAGAGTTAGATCATTGTCTTCAATTTTTCTATCTGATGGATGATTGTCGACATTGTCGGCTGGTGACAATACCAAAACTTATACATTGACTTAAAAAATGATTTAAAAAAAATTCTTTTATAATACATGTATCTTTTTTTTGAAGTAAAATAACACATGTATCTAGGCACTCATTAAATTAGCGGTCGAGTAGACAGTTTGGATAGTTGTAAAATTGAAAAGTTTGGATTATTGGTATTTCAAGTAAGAACTTTTATTTTTCAAAAACATTAAGAACTTTTATATTCATTACTGACAAAAAACACCACATTATGTTTCCCCTTCATATTTGGTCAAATTATGACACAATTGTATGGTTATTTGGGAAAATTTGGGATGGGCATCAACAAAATATAAATTGGGGAAAATAACGTTATATTGACAACATTCTTTCCCTTGCACAATTTTCTTCTATGTAATTTTGCCGCAATACAGATTTGAAGAAGCGATATAAATATGAGAAATAAAATTGAAGTTCTCAAAAAATATTTGAAAAACGCGCCTCGCTACATAAATTGAAAGGAGAGATGGGACTATTTTGTACAAGGATTTATAAAGGAAGATACAACACTTTGGAGCTCCTACAGTCAAAATTCCTAGAGTACACTCACAAACACTAAATAATAAATTCAGGAATTAAGGAAACCAAAATAATAATAACAAAGTAAAGACAAAATGCAAGGTGCGCAATTTGATAATCCAATTTGATCAACAGAATAAACGTTTGGATTTACCATATCAGAGAATAAACGTTTGGATTTACCATATCAGAGAATAAACGTTTTCTTTAGATATAAGTTATAAACTCTTTAAATGAAAATACAATTTTACAGAGACAATAACATCATATAAGAGAGACTTTTATAAAATATTTATAGAGACAAACCAAATACTAGAAAGAAACATTGGATAGCTAGGAATTCAAAACAAATTCCCTTATTAATTTTTTTTGTAAATCTTTGATATGAAGAATTAATCACTATGAGCATGTATAGGTGGAATATTTTTGTTCAGAAATTTTTATCTGTTACGCATTATACAACTTTCATCACCTTTAGTAATAAAGTAATCCACTCTAAGTCGATGAAGTAGGTTTAGGAAGTTCTCCGCAATCAAAACCTTCAATTGGGGCAAATATTTTCCAAGAGTGCTCATAAAGCATAGTCCTCAGCATCATCTTCACCCGATTAGTATTTCCCTCAAATATATCCTGCGACCATCCCGCCATATACGACATCGCCGCCACTAAAGCAATGCGCCACCTCCTCTCACGAGCGTACTTGTCGAGGACGGCCGCCACGTCGGCCGCCACGAGTTTGTTCCCGTTCTTCACGTAGGATTCTCCGATGTGTCGTCCCAATACAACCGCATCCTCGAGCGAGGAAGACCCGCCTTGCACTAGGTCGGGTGTCATCGGGTGCATGGCGTCGCCGGCCACAGTGACTCCGCCTTTGCTTAGTGTCCCGAACGCTATAGCCCATGGGGAACGGAACATTACCGGAGCACACGACAAATACGAGGACTGCTTGATCAGCTCCTTGAACAACCAAGGAAGACCTGAGTGGTGTTGAAGGACATCTTTCTTGAGTTCTTCGAAATCTGTTAAATTATTATTGTCTTAGTCCTTCAACAACAAATGAACCTCTACATTTCTTTCCAACTTTATTGCTTCAATTTAAATACCTTTTTGAAGATGAGATGCGGAAAGTGTGAAGCAGAACTCTTTCTCATTCAATGGCGCAAAAATTGCTCTTTTGCCTGTATCAACAAATTGGTTGATCACAAAACGATGCTCATGACCTTGAGAATAGGTGGACAAGCCACGGACTCCGTATCGACCAGAATGGACCGGTGCTGCTAGCCCCATCCATTTTGCAACTACCGAGTTAATTCCGTCGCATCCTATCAACACCTGCCATTTTGTAACTAAAGAAGATCACCACATAAAAACAATTAAAGAGTAAATAATGCATTGATCTATTGACAGTTCTAACCATGTTTATAAAATTTTCGGATACATATTATGAAAAATATGAAATTATGATTGAACCAGCTATTCATAGTTACGATAACGGTTCAAAACTTACGATTTTTATACAATTTAACCAATGATATACGGTAGTTAAATTATACCTAGTTTTTTTAAATTAATTTGGATGACTTCCCAGTGTCTGTTTGCTTTTAAAGAACAAATCTTAATTTTAGAATAAATCATAGAAAATAATAATAAGGGTCTCCAGTTAATGCTCCAAAGTTGAGAACATTTATGGGAATGGCACAAATAGTTCACTCATAAATAGAGCATAATCTTCCACCAAAAAATAAATAGAGCATAATATGGTCCCAAAAATTCAAAAAATTTGTATTCCAATGATATAATACATCTTAAATATTTAAGAGGTTAAAGATTCAAATCATGATATTGTCATGGTATAAAAACTTACATTTTAAAAAAAATCAATGGTCCAAAAAAGAGTTTGTAATAGAAATTTGATCTTTACCGATTTTGTATAGATTTAGACACTTTTAACCTCACTAATCCACCTCTGTCTCAACTAGATCTATCTCAAATGGTGAGAAAACTCTGTGGTCCCTATCAAATTTTTTATATTATTACATTGTCAAGAATAAAACTTTGAACAACCTCCGCAGTAAATTTGCGCACCTTTGATTTGAATATGGCGCCATCCTCTAATCGTACGGTAACAATGTGCCCGCCTCCATCAACTTGGGTTTGATCGATGGATGCGAGCTTCGACGAGAACCGGATGCAATCAGCTGGCAATTCTTCCGCCAATGCTTCAAGTAGCGCCGTTCGGTGCACTGTTCTAATTGCATACTTGGTGTCCTTTCTTTAACATAAATCAAGTTTGGGGTTTGTTTAGAATCGGATAGAATGTCGAGTTATGGTCCAACTAGTTAAGTCGCATTTTTTAAACATTGTGAGAGTCAATTAGAGTCGAAGGGATAGTATTATTCAACAAATTTGAGATTTAGAACATGTCTACGGAAATATGAAAAAAGATACATAACAAATATCAAATTTCTAGGTTTAGATTTTAGGAAAAGTACACTTAAGCTACTTGTTAATCTATTTGTGATTACACCGATTTCGTGTTCAGGACGTGTAACGTGTGATTTTAATTTTGTAATTTGATTCTTGTAATTTAAAATCTTTGACATCATACAGTCCTTAGTATGCCACCTAGACGTTGACTAGATAGATGGAAATTAAAATAATACCCTTTCTTCATTGGATTGGAGGACTCAAACGAAACGAGGGTTAAAAAAAAAAAGAAACTCATAAATGGAACACGGCGTTTCTTCTTCCTTCCATCGGACAAGACAAGAAGCATTGGTAGGAAAGGATGAAGGAAATAAAGACACAGTGGGAGGAAGTACGTGAGCTGCCCTTGGGAACCCAAATAGAACGGCTGAGTTCCTCTCCGAACCCACTCTGGTTCCTCGGTGACTTTGTCTCCCTCAACAAGCCCTGCCTCATCTTTAACGCCACCTCCCACTGGGCCGCGCTCTCCCTCTAGCCCACCCCCTCCTACCTCACCTCCTCCCTCTCTCACTCCGTCTTCCCTTCCTCCTCCCCCTGCTTCGCTTCTGCCCACGTGGACCGCGCCCCCTTTCCCTTTCCCTTCGCCCTCGACCTCGTTTCCGTTCCTCCTCTTCTGCTTCGCTTTTGCCGGTGGGCCCCCCAGCGCCGTCGCGTACCTTAAGCAGCAGAATGATTACTTCATGACCGAGTACGCGGTGCTCGCTCTGGACTATGACGCCCACGTGTCCTGGGCCACCGAGGCCTTCGGGTGCATGCCTGACGTAGTGAACCTCTGGATTGGGAGCAGCCTCTCCACGACGTCGTTCCATAAGGATCATTACGAGAACTTATATGCGGTGAACCTCTGGATTTTATGCCAGTTAAGGTCCACATGGAGGGAGGGGGCGCGGTGAAGGATCAGCTCGCCCGGATAGGCCTGGGTAGGCCCGGGAAGAACGAGGATGGAGGGGGGGTTTTCATGGTGATATCGTTCCACCGCCGATGCTAGTGTCGATCATTCCGATTGATGCAGGTGGGGGAGGGGAGTATAAAGAGAGGGTATTTTCCGAGGAAGAGAGGGTATTATTTTAAGGGAAAATTAGGCTAAAGCCCCTGTACTTTGGCGATTCAACTGTTTTTGTCCTTACTGTTTAAAAACTACTCTTTCAATCCCTACTATACAAAATAACCGAACTTTTTAGTCCCTAAAAGTCAATCCTTACTGTTTTTGTCCTTACTGTTTAAAAACTACTCTTTCAATCCTTACTGTTTTTGTACCGACCTCGCTGTACGTTCGGGATTTGGACATGACCGTCACAGATGCGTAACTGTACGATCTTTTCTTCTAGGTCAGGTAGGTGGTCTCATCGTCGGGGATCTAGATGTTCGCAGGGTCGCTGGTGCTTGGACGGCGAGGAGGAGATTCCAGGAGGGTCACGTACTTGGTTAGATTTTTTTGAGTTTCGAGGAGGGTCACGTACTTCGAGGAGGGTCACGTACTTCGACGGCGAGGAGGAGCTTCGAGGTCGATGTTGCTATTTAGGACGGTGGGTGTAGATTTTTTATTGGTTTGGATTGGTTAGTGTAGATTTTAATTGATTTGGTTTGATTTCAATTGATTTGGTTTGTTTTATTTGATTTTGGGTTTGGGTTAATTTTTTAAAAGAAGGGTATATTGGTCATAAAAAAATTAATGTTGATTTTCGGGGACTAAAAAGTTTGATTGTTTTGCATAGTAAAGATTGAAAGAGTAGTTTTTAAACAGTAAGGACAGAAACGGTTGAATCGCCAAAGTACAGGGGCCTTAGCCTAATTTTTCCTTATTTTAATTACCGTTTATCCGGTCAACGTCTACATGGTTTACCAATTGGACGATTTAACTCAGTTATTTGGGTAAATAATTTATACATTAAAAAATTTTAAACTACAGGGATCAAATTAAAATTAAAACAACACGACCTGAATGAGAGAAATTGGCAAAACCACATATAAGTAAAATGTAATTTTCCTTAATTTTTTATACCGAATCTTGTACTTACTTGTTTTTCTTCTTTTTCTCAGATCATTAAATTTTTTTCAGAATATATAGTGGACTACAACAATATTAAAAGAGCAAATATATAGGAACTCGCCTGCCAGGTTTAACAATGGGTACTTCTTGTACTTCTCCGGTGCCCACATCGGTAACAAACTGGCTAGCGAAATCAAGACAGGAAGAAGAATCAACGGGTAGTCAAGGTTTGGATGGTCAAATCTAGGCGATGTAGCGCAAAATTTACATCCCAAGTTATACAGTTGGAAACGTAAAAAATACAACGATTGTAGAGAAATTCTATATTTTTATTAATCAAAATCAACCTACCAAAACATTAGAAACTAGTTGTTTATCTCCATCACGACCAAACTCTAAATTTAAAAATACTTACTTTTCAATAGGATCATAAACAGATGTGAGTTTGGAAGAAACTTCAAGAGCATCAAGTGCACGCCACGCGTTGGCAGACAGGACAAAGCCTGCACCAGAAGTTCTGAGCCCTTCGGATCTCTCCAACACCAAACTCCGCATCCCAACTCGCTTCAGCGCCACTGCGGTCGCCAGCCCCGCCACGCCGGCCCCAACGATCAGTACTCCGGCATCCATCTCAATATTTCTCTTGTTATATCACTCTTACTACTTTGGATGCTTGCTCGCGGAAAGGTTCATATATATATATTAGAGATAGCCAACTCTAGAAAGAACCCAATAATAGTATAAAGATTACGCAATCACCTATTTGCCAATAACATTGATGCAGCATAGCATAGGGACCATCATTTAGAAAAATATCAGAGGGGCAATTTAAAATGCATTAGAGATTCCTCGCAAATTTGGGATCATGTTTGGTTATGACACGTGAAATGGTAGTCACATTCTCATTACCATTCCCCATGCTCTGACTAGATTCGTAAAAACGCAAATATGTTATCGAATTTTGATAAATAAAATGATAATAAATTTTATCTCATTTTTATTGAGTCAATTTTGATGCCTTACAAAAATGAAAGATTTTGTTTAAAAGAAAACAAAATTTTAAATTTATCAACATTCTAGAATTTAGATAATCTTTCTTAAATTTAAATTTTCCTGAAAAATGCAAATTCAGATATAAGAAGTAAGGAGCATCCTAATTCAAATTTAGATATGTCACAAATTAATGGGATTAGATTGTGTGGTTGCTTCCACCGTCACGTTCTGGGCAACATTAAACGAGGCTCGCGTGCATACGAATCATTATGAAATTTATATTTAAAAGATGAAATAATGGCGGCCAACAATGCTACACGTCGCAGCTAATGATCACCTCGCAGCTAATGATCAAAGAAGTATAAATTACTGTGATGTAAGAGGAGAGACCTGAGAAAAGGGTCATTGTGATAGTGCACTTAAATGTCTATTCAGAGAAAGGAGGCTAAACCCCAGTCCCCAGCCAACTGGGGTTATGGTCGCTACATTGATTACGCAGCTCATCGCTTACCCATTAGCCATATCCTACTTTGTAGCATTTGGAGATATGTTCTCCCATGGAGTAGGCCGGTAACGCATATTACACATAGATCATCTAGTCGTGAGTGGATTGTGAGGGAATTGGAATGTTGTCTTTCAATAGGAAAACTGATATTTGAGAAAAAATAAAATCATTTAAAATTTTCATTTATTATTTCATTTCTATCTAAAAAATTTAGCCGTTACAATCTTCTCATAAAATCTAGGGAAAATTAGATTAAAATCTCTCTACTATGGTGATTCAACCGTTTTGATCCTTGCTATTTAAAAATATTCTTTCAATTTTTACCCTGCAAAATAATCGAATTTTTTAGTCCCTAAAAGTCAACATGAATTTTTCATGACTATTATACCCTTCGTTTGAAAAATTAACCAAAACTCAAACCCAAATAAACTAACAAACTAATTAAAACTAAACCTAAATAAAATACTCTAACCAATTCCAAATAAAACTAAACCAAACCAAATCATCATCCTTTAGTTCTTCTTCCTCCCTTCTATTTAAGTCATAGTAGCTTGTCCGCTGCCTCCAACACAAAAACCAAACACAAAAACTAAATCAAACAGCTTCAACTTCGAGCCCTCTTCCTATCTTTTTGCTTCCATGGCTCCTGATTAGGGTTTTTTAATCCAATAAATTAATACATGAAGAGGTCTGTGAGGAAAGCTTGGCACGGGTTATCCTTAACAGGCAGCATGTTATCCTTCAGATTGACCCAGGACTTCAAGTCTCCGGCAAGGAACCTGATCAGCTTCTCCTCCAGGGTGGCAGTTAAATTAGGCTGAGCCAGAAAGCGAGAGAGGATCTCCAACACACTATTGTTTTAGGACTCAAAAATCACCTCCGAGATTTCTAGAAGGCTCTGTATGGTGATGGCTAGAGGGACCGGGTTGGTCACAGACAAGGACGGCGACAAGGAGGGAGACGATGTCATCAGAGACAAAAATGGCTCGATTGGGTTCTAGGGAGGCTTAGGAATGGTTGGAGCGATTATTTCGGACTACTTGCTGTTGTGGACGGAGGTTATGGCGGAGTCATCATCCTCATCGTTGAGGAGTTGCTTCTCTACATCCCAAAGTTTGTTGTTCATATCGACCGTCGGGTTTGCAAAAATCATCGACAGTTTGGGTGATGATAATTGAGAAGGGCTTAGGGTGGAGATTGGAGGTTTGGCTTTAATTGAATTTGGTTTAGTAAGATTGAATTTGGATTATTTTGTTGACTTTGGATTTTAATTGTATTTGGGTTTGATTTTAATTGAATTTGGGTTTGGTTAGATTGAATTTGGTCAAAAGAATGGCATAATGTCATAAAAAAATTTCTATTGATATTTATGGACCAAAAAACTCGGTTATTTTGTATAATAGGGATTCAAAGAGTAGTTTTTAAACAGCAAGGACCATAACGATTGAATCATCATAGTAGAGAGACTTTAGAAAATTTTACCTAAAATCTACCTTGTTTTTTCCACTACTATTACCAATCACTTATCTGCTACTTTCGACCCACTTACTCCCTTTTCAACTTGCCTCTCTTTTTTCAGTCCTTCCTCCTTTGTTTGTCTCTCTTCCTTTGGCCTCTCCTATATTTGTCCCTCCTCCATAATAACCCTACCACCATCATCACCAATCATCTCTCAAAGCCCACCTCTCTTCCGTCAATCCTCTTCTGCTCCCAAGGGTTTGATATGATAGAACATCGATTTTTAACTTTGAATGATATTAGTTTAAACTATGAATGACATCAATTTTGATATGAAGCGGCATCGATTTTTTTATGAAAAGGATATAGATTTTTATTGGGTAAATTATCCTCAGATCTTTGACTTATGGCTGTTTTTATAGTAGGGTCCCTGGATAATTTGAATTAAATGTAAGGTCCTTATTTTTTGAATTAATATTGATCTTGGGTCCCTAAAATGACTGAGGATGATGTTAGTAACTTTTTTATCACTAAAATGACTAAAATGCCCTTAGCTAAAAAAATACCTTCTTCAACCTTTGAACAATAAAAATATTAAACCCAGAAATTAACAAATTATAGTGAAAAAAATCCAAAATATTCAGATCGGTGTCATTTGTGCCTAACCAAAATCGGACCCGTTTCTTCTCAGTTTCCTCTTCATCTTCATCCTCCTCAGTTTCCAAATAAATATTTCCTCTTCGTCTTCATCCTCCTCAGTTTCAAAATACCAAGAACTTCAAAATGCTAAGAGCTTGATCAATCGAAAGCTTTTTTAGTTTTTCCCTAAAAACCCTAATTTCTCCCCCAATTCTGATCAATTACATATGCCTACCCCTAATTTGACTTTGCCGATCCATTCTTATGAGATGTCCGAGTAAGCCCAAATTTCTTCGTGTTTCTGTCGAGTTTTTAGAGTTTTATTCTCTCGCGGATTTGGCTGTTGGGAAGCATAATGGCAAATTCCCAAACACTAATCCTCATCACAACCACCGCGTTCCTCTTATGCCATAGGTACGCCAGCGTCCAAAGAGACTCGCTCATCGACGACGGTGGCGCTAACTCCACTATTCACGATCTCCTCTGGCCTCCCGGTGTTGGCCGTGTCCTCCTACGAGTACAAGTTCCAACTCCTGATTAGGAGTCCTCGATCCACTACTGGTAATTAAAAAACTTTAGCCGGTATCCTTCTTAGGCACGGACAAAACCAACTCCTTCGTCTTGTTAGCGAAGAAGAGTCCCATTCCCTCCAATGTCAAGACCTTCAACTTGGAGGTCCCAAGGGAAATAATGCCAAGTTTAGTCGCGGCCTTTCCAGGGAGCTTCAAGGTAGGGATAGAGGTATCCAAGAAGGAGGCTAGTGCGGATGTTTCCTTTGTGATCACTGATGCTTTCTACTCTTACCCTATGAGTGAGCTCGTGGAGAAGTTGAGGCTCTGGTGGGCAGCTTTCTACGTTGCATCGCCCTATTTCTTCCCAGTGGTCAGTAATTAAAAGACCTTAGCTGAATTGTCTTGGGTGTTAGTGTCGATCGGTAATTGTTTTGGTTGATTTTTGGGTTGGTGTTGGTGTTGGTCTGTAATTAATTTGGCTGATTTCTAGGTTTTTAGATGGTGCTTTAGGAGGGGTTCGTTGATGTTCATGTAAGTGATTTCTGGGTTCTTTTATTTTTTTAAGATAAGGGTATTTTGGTCATTTAAGTGATAAAAAAAGTCGCTGACATCATCTTAGTTATTTTAGGGACCCGAGAGCAATATTAATTCAAAAAGTAAGGACCTTACATCTAATTCAAATTATCTAGGGATCCTACTTAAAAAATGGCCATAAGTTAGAGACCTGAGGGTAATTTACCCATTTTTATTTGTTGTGACATTTTTTTTTGTTTGTTGTGAAATTGGCTTTCATTTATTGCGACATTGATTTTAAAAGCAGAAATATTAGATTTCATATAAAGCAACATCAACTTTTGAATTGAGTGACATTAATTTTCATGTTAATTGGCAATACTTTTTAAGTGAAGCGGCATCAGATTTCATATGTTAAACGCAAACCTATATCATGTCAAACACAATCCCATATCATGTCTAATGCATGACAAAAACTAATGTTATGCACGATAGAAACTAATGTTAGGCATAATAAAAATCAATGTTATGCACAATATGAATCAACGTCGTACATGACAAAAACTGATATTACACACGATAGAAACTTATGTCACACATGAGAAAAATCAATGTTATACATGACATAAACGAATACCCGTATGACAAGATAAATGTCATGCACAACATAATCCAATGACACACGCACATAAACTAATCTTATACACGATACAAATCAGTGTTAATAATAATACAAACCAATGACATGCACAATGAAGACCAATATCACGTACGGTACATACTAATGACATACACCACAAAAATTGATATTAAGTATGATATAAATAATGTCACACACAATAAAAATAATAAAAATCAATTGCACGCATAACATAAATAAATCTTATCCACGATAGAAATTAGTGTCACGTATAATACAAACTAATAACAGGTAAAACAAAAATTAAGATCACGCACCACAAAAACTAATTACATATAATAAAAATTAGTGCAACATACAACTTAAACTAATAATATACACGATACAAATAATATCATGCATGATAAAAATAATTATCATGCTATATCCAAAAACCAATATTCGTACATTCAAAACTAATATCCGTACATTTGAAAACCAATATCTATACATATACAAATCAATATCCATACATTCGAAAAGTAATATCTCTACATCTAAAAATCAATATCCGCGTTCAAGAACCAATATATGTACATTTAAAAATCAATATATGAATATTTAAAAACTAATATCCGTACATTGGAAAATCAATATCTATACATTCTAAAACAAATATTCATACATTCGAAAACCAACATCCGCACATTTGAAAATCAATATTTGTACATTTGAAAATCAGTATCACTACATAAATATATCAATACAAGAAATCTTATTGTACAAGTATAAAAATCTACCATGCCATCTAGATTAAAAGTAGCTAGTCCAGTGTGTCACTTCAGTGGCAGTATAGGAGAATATCATCGATGGGATAGGCAGGTCAAATACAATTTTGGTGTAGGAGGATTGGGCAGAGGAGGGTGGTAGAGAAGAAGAAGAAAGTAGGATTTCTGATAGAAGAGAGACCAATAGAGGAGGGGCGAGCAAAGAAGAGGCTAACTGAGGCAAAGGCTTGTAGAGGAGGAGGTGCTGGCAGAGGAAGAGCTAAGCTTTTTAGATTACAGAGAAATAGTAAATGAGAGTTTTTCAGATGAGAGAGTTGTGACGAGTAAATTTTTTATGAGAGAGTTATTTTTATCCAAAAGTCATAAATGCCTTGATAGGTTATAGACCATTAGATCTAATTTTTTTTTAAAAAGTTATAAATGATTGTCCATAAGATAATGGGAAAATTAGGCTAAAGTCCTTGTACTTTGGGGATTCAACCGTGTCATTTCTACTATATGAGAAGTTAAAGTTTTGATCTTTGAATAATGTGAGACCATGGAATTAGGAGTGGCGACCACCACCAGCACCCTCCTTCTCCAACACCGAAGGGTAAACAGGACAAACTTGGTTTGGTTTGGGTTTGAAGAAGAAAGGTTTGATTTGGTTTGGTTTTGGTTTTGGTTTGATTTGGTTTATTTAATTTTGGGTTTGGGTTTGGTTTAAATTTTCAAATGAAGGGAAAAATGGTCATATAGAAAAATTAAGTTGATTTTTAGGGACTAAATATCTATGTTATTTTGCATAGTATAGACTAAAAGAGTAATTTTGAAATAGTAGGGATTAAAATGGTTGAATCCCCAAAGTACAGGGACTTTAGCCTAATTTTCCCTAAGATAATCCCCATATGGGATCCTTTCTTAAGTCCCCATCCAATCCACTTTGCATTTAGTCAGTGAGCACAACCCATTAATTAAAAAAATAATCTAGATATTTTATTAGTGAGATGAGATTTTATTTTTGTACACACTATTGGTTACCTATTAAATATTTGACAATTTAGAGGTCGAGATAAAATGACATAATAAACAATAGTTATTAGATTTGGTACTATATGCCTATTAGGTAATAGGTCTTTCCTAAATTATTTGATCAACAAAGAGAATTAATAATTGAGCTAACTGCTCAGGCAAAGGGCGCCTTGTCATCTTTGAAAATAGAAGGACGAGAGAGAAAGAGAGAGAGGAGAGTACAAGGAAGGAGATGCTAGATCTCCTTCGATCATCAGCGAGAGAATGGAATGGAGCACAAAAAGCCCTCCCTAATGGTAGAATAAAGAACATCAAAATTATATCTCGATCTAAACTCATCATAACCATCAGGAGGGAGACCTCGACCTCATTGGCATCTCCGTACATGGGAATCGATTAGGGACCTTAGTGCCTACACCTTTAGTATTATCATTCCATTCTCTATGTCTCCTTCAATAACAAGGTCACCATCAACAAAGACTAAGGATAGCCACGAGGAGGATCATAATAGCGGGGGATGTGGTTTCTTATTTAAGAAAATGAAAGATCTAGAAGGGGACTCCAGAACCACCGCTTAGATTTCACTATTCTCTCTGTGACTTTCTGGCAATTGGCTTATGATTTGTCAATGAATGAGTTGTTAATCTATCAATAATTTATTTAGCAATATCTAATGATTTGTCCAATTATATTCAGTTGTTTGCATGTTATATATAATGATTTGCGCAGTTATATTCAATTGCTTGCCTGGTCACATCAAATATTTGTCTAGTTATATTTGATAACTTGTATGGTTATGTCAAATAGTATGTCATGTTAAATAATTATTTTGATAATATTTTTTATTATTTATTTTATGTATTTAATCAAATAAATCTATTGAATCAAACTTACTAAATCAAACTCATCAAACAATTGAATAAAACAAACCAAATTATTGAATAAAAAAAATTAAATCATTAAATCAGACACAGCAATCCATTAAATCAATCATACCAAACTATCATATTAATCAGATAAATCTATTGAATCAAATAGACTAAATTATTGAATCAATCTAGTCAATCTGTTGCCATTACGTTTGTTCTCTCTCCTACAATTGAGGAATTTTCATTGTGATTTAGGGATTGAGTGACTTCATCAAATTGATTCTCGACTTCCATAACTGTCGTCATTGTCATTGCCATCATCATTGTCATTTTGTTACATTTGCTTTCTTTCTTACGATTAGGGCATTTTCTTGACAATTTGATGATAGAATGATCTCGTGAAACTGATTCCTGATTTTTATAATTATTGTCATTGTCATCAATCTACGAACTTCGTCGATTTGTTGTACTTTTTTAAAATTAAAATTTTGCATAAACCGTGTCTTATAAAAATATAGTACTATGCTATACATATTACTATAGTATCAAATCATAAATTTTTTACTAGTTATGGATAGGCTAACGAATAGGCTTTTCTCCTACTTTTTGAATTTGTCCATATATCCTAACAATCTAATTTTGATGGATCCTAGCCACAAGGTAGACTTGACCATTTGGTCAATAATTCGAATCGAATTGATTCAAATTTGAATTTATGAAAATCTTAAACTGTATTTGATTCATCTTTAGACGAATTGAATTCTAATTATTAATTATCAAATTATAGTCAAATTTGATCGAATTTGAATTACTTTGAATAATTGTTTAATATTATGAATTATCTAATTATGGATGCCATTTTCCTATTATCTCCATCCGTCACTCAAGATTGTAGGCACTTTCCACCACTCTCTCATCTACTTAACCACTTCTCTGCTTCTCATAAAGTTAGTTTAGTAGGATTAGTGGATTATATGTTGGTTAATCTTTTGGCCTATAAATAGATTAATGTATTATCATTTGATGTACATATTTCTTATATTCCCCTCTCCTAATCTTTTTCTCTCTACTTATTACTATTGTCTACATTCCATAAAATTCATAACACGTTATCAACACAATACTTCACTGCATTCTCAATACCGTCTTGAGAAGATTGAGCTATAGCATAGTAAGTAATCTTTATGATTTCTATTCTATTAAATTCATGCATTATAAATCGTGACATATAACTCATTATCCGACAAATTCATATTTTAGTGTCGTATGATATTGTGCCATTCTTCACTTAATTTATTAAGTCTATTCTTCATAAGTATTAGTATACAGAATGGTACTTGAATAATCCTAATACTAATTTATTTATCTTCATTCATAAATCTCACGATAAATTATTATATTTGCTTTAATATGTGCATATCTTGTAAATGGTAATTATTAGTGTTAAGTTCAACTTGCTTTTATTACTTCAACTTCCTTTTACTTGAAACTTTGAATATTTATTATTGATTTCTTTTCTTCTCGGTATGATATATGATAAATCATGTCTAATCTTTTGTTGTCTATTTATGCTAATCATATCATGTCTAATCTTGATAAGAATAAATAACCGGGTTGCGTCAAAAAAAGGGATCGAAAACTGCCTCAGTTTATATTCAATAATGAATTTAATCAGAAATCAATTTAATCGTGGGTTTCATGATTATTTTTTAATCAATTTATTCAGTTTTTATAAATAGTGTTTACGAATAAACAATTAAAAGAAAAGGAATCGTAGGATTAAAATCCCTAGTATGAAAACGTCGCATGCATGAATTGGAATATTGTTTTGTGATGATTCGAGTTAAAGTTATACATGTTATAGTATATGTTTGTTAGTTATCAAAGTGGCCAAATTTTAATGTTATATACATGTACATATTTGTTATTTATTCGTCAATTATCGCAATACCAATTAAATATTTGGATGAATAAGTTGACGTTTGCTATTTATGAGAAAATCGATTCTACCAAAAGGTAGGTCATTATTATGTAACTAGCAAGAATAAAGGCGATGAGCGAAATATTTGGATCAAGTACATATGCATATTCAAAGATAATGTATATGACCTTGATCCAAATATTCAATAAACGAAATGTATGAATTTATATTTTGGTCAAATGTTTATCCAAAAATAGCATGTTAATTAGATTAAAATTATTAAATTCTAAAATGAATGTCTTATATGGTATTAATTTATGATAGTATGTTATAGTTTCTACCCAAAAGAGAGCTATAATGTACTCTAATTATTTTTACATGATTTGAATCACTTATTGAACGTTAATTTGAGCATCTATGTCAACATTGTAGCTATTTTAGTTCATGTTTCATGTGTTGATCTGTTTGATGGTTTGAACTTCTCTGAGTGGAGTGAACAAGTCAAGTTCTATTTAGGGACTTTAGATCTTTACTTGGCACTACGAGAAGAAAAACCTAAGACTATTACTGTTGAAAGTTCTGAGGAAGAAAAAGTGTTCCATTATGAATGGGAATGTTCAACCAGATTAAGCTTAGCATTTATGCGTATGAAAAGTGTCAACAATATTAAAAGCTCAATTCCACAGATAAAAGCGCAAAGGAATATCTTTCTACTATGAAAGAGAGATTTTGTTCTGCAGATAAGTCTCTTACTAGCACATTAATGACAAATCTTACGACTATAAAGTTCAATTATTCATAAAGTATACATGATCACGTGCTAGAGATGACAAATTTGGCAGCAAGATTAAAGAACCCAGGCCATAGGATTGATGACTCATTCTTGGTGCAAATCATATTGAACACATTACCTAAAAATATGGGCCATTTCAGATTAGTTATAATACCATAAATGATAAATGGACTGTTAATGAATTAGATAGTAAGCTTGTTCACGAGGAAAGGAGATTAAAGAAATAAGAAAGTCATTCTATTAGCCTAATGGGTAAAGGAGCTGAGAAAGTATACCAAGTGAAATCAAAGAAATTCAAAAGGAAGGTACTACTAAGGTTGATCAACATGCCATGAATGAAAGAAGAGCGATAAGCGTCACTTTTGTAAAAAGGAGGGACATTATCAGAAAGACTGCACAAAATATAAAGCTTAGTTAAAAAAGAACCCAGGCCATAGGATTGCTGACTCATTCTTGGTGCAAATCATATTGAACACAATACCTAAAAAATATGGGCCATTTGAGATTAGTTATAATACCATAAAGGATAAATGGACTGTTAATGAATTAGATAGTAAGCTTGTTCACGAGGAAAGGAGATTAAAGAAATAAGGAAGTCATTCTATTAGCCTAATGGGTAAAGGAGCTGAGAAAGTATACCAAGTGAAAGCAAAGAAATTCAAAAGGAAGGTACTACTAAGGTTGATCAACATGCCATGAATAAAAAGAAGAGCGATAAGTGTCACTTTTGTAAAAAGGAGGGACATTATCAGAAAGATTGCACAAAATATAAAGCTTAGTTCAAAAAAAAGGTACAGATAATATCTTTGTATGTTTTGAATCAAACTTATCTAAAGTACCTTCGAATACTTGGTGGACTTACTTTGGTGCTACAACTCATATTTTCAATATTATATAGGGATTCAGTTCGATCCAAACCATAAACCCAAATGAAAAGTTCCTCCTCATAAGAAATCAAACGAAGGTTTCAGTTGAAGACATTGAGACTTAAATGGTATCAGAGCATTTTAAAAAAACTGAATCCTGCATTCATCTGAGAGTAAGTTCAGGTTTTGGGGTGATTGGGGATTAAATTGTGCAAATCATTTTCAAAATCATGAATGTCTTAAGCTACGCTGTGTATTAATGTATTACATGTATTGTTTTGTGCTACGGTGTGGCTTGTTGATGATTATACTTTACCTTTGTTATGGTGGTGATTCCTCCTCTGATCATTGTATGTGGTATTGAACTTATGATATTAATCGGTTGTGATCTTTTGAATTTAGCTATATGCTGTTAACATTTTGCTTTGTTTGTGCATTGAAATTCTTGATTTGCTTACTTGTCATTCAGTGTCTCATGGCAAACTCAATGACATGCAACCTTAGTAATGCTTTATAGTGTAATTTGTAAGTCCAAGTATTTGATATTTGTGATAACACTGCTTATGGTTTGAAGTTGAATGTTGCAATGATTAGACACCTTGCATTTGATTGTTGACTTTGAGCAGCTTCCTTATAAAATGGAGACCTAGATGATGTTGTTTAGGACTCAAATTATTTTAGTAGAAGTTGGAAAGTATAAAGCGCAAAAGAGTTATAAATTAATATAAGGACTTGTGAATTAGATATAGGCTTCAATATAAACAAAGGAATATAAAAATATGCATAGAGGATAAAACTGGTAAGCACTTAGGATTTGAGCCTGACCTAGAATTCAGCAGTCTAAGACTTTTGACCAAGTGTAAATTTGGTTACGTGCTAGGTTACAATATGGTGCAGGCATGAATTTAGCTAGCTACGATTCTTGTAAAAAGGGAGAGACTTTATTAATTACATGTATTGTGGTTATTACTAACTTATTTTTATATGGCCTTGACATTGGTCATCATTTAGGCTTATTACAGACTCTCTATGTGCGTTCAGTATCAAGAACTTGATTTTTCTTTCTATGTTGGATATTTGTGGTTTTCATGTTTAGTTTCGTTTTGGATGTTTTAGTTTATTATAGAATACAAACCTCATTGGTTTGGGTATTCTATCTGATAGTTTATATAAGCTAAAACTTGATATTGCCTTTTCTGAATCTAAGCTACATGTTTATAATGTTGGAATTAAGCGTAACATTAAGAATAATAGTTCTGCTTACTTATGGCATAACCGTTTGGGTCATATATCCAACGAAAGGTTAGAAAGATTAGTAAAGAATGAGATTTACTAAATCTTTATTTCACTTATCTTGGCATATGTGTGGAATACATTGAGGGAAAGCAAACCAACATGGCAAAAAAGGAGCCACAAGAAGTAATCAACTTCTTAAGATAATACACACTAATATTTGTAGACCATTTAATTTTCCATCCTTAGGTGGAGAAAAGTATTTTATTATCTTTATTGATGATTTTTCACGTTATGGTCATGTCTATTTACTTGGTAAAAAATCTCAAGCACTTGATGCATTTGAGGTATATATGAATTAAGTTGAAAGGCAATTAGACATGAAAGTGAAAATCGTAAGGTCTGATAAAGGTGTTGAATATTATGATAAACATGACGAATGTGATCAATGTCCTGGTCCATTTGCAAAATTCCTTGAAAGACATGGTATAATTGCTCAATACACCATGCCCGGTACACCACAACAAAATGGTGTAGCAGAAAGGCAGAATCGAACTTTAATTGAAATGGTTTATAATATGATGAGTAATGTAAAAGTGTCCATCTCATTGTGGATGTATGCTCTCAAAACTATTATGCACTTATTAAATCGAGTTCCTAGTAAGGCTTTTCCAAAAACTCCTTTTGAGTTATGGACTAGAAGGAAACCTAGTGTAAGACACATGTATATATGTTTGGGATTGTCTAGCAAAAGCGAGATTATATAATCCACATGAAAATAAATTAGCTTCTTGAACTCTCAGTGGTTACTTTATTGGTTACCTAGTAAAATCTAAAAGGGTACACATTTTAGTGCCCTAACTATAGTCTGAGAATCGTTAAAACTGGTAGTGCCAGGTTCATTGAGAATGGTGAAATTAGTGGGAATAATCAAAGGGTAGAAATTGAGGAAGTAGAAGTGAATGCGAATTTGCCTGTTTCAATTTTTTCTTCCACAATTATACAGAAAGTTACTCAAAATATTGAAGAAATACAAGTTAACATGGATCAAAATTTGGATCAACATATACCAACTAATTCACCAAACTCAAATGAACAACCATAAAAATAGCATTAAGGTGTTTTAAACGAGAAAGAAAATCAGGGAATTCGAAAGGATCGTAATCTCCTTAAATTTCTCGATCTGGTTGACAGGTGGCTACTTTGTCGGATCGCAACGTGGCTTGCTTTCTATTTTCTTGTCGACCATCTTCTCGTATCACTTGTTAAAAAATCCTGCGTATCTGGTTTCACATGTACTCATGGTCATCCTAACGTGTCTAACATACGCCAATACTTTATCTTTTTCATCAGTCGTATTTATGAACAAAACGATTGTTTTAGAGTTACCAATGTGTTATTAAAATAATTTGTAAATAGTATATTATATTTAGGAGCAAATTCTCCTTCGTTTTGATGCCACCTCAAGGGAAAACGGGACGTTCCCTTCTCCTTATCAAAACTCCACTGTCTTGTTTTAATTTAAATTTAGTGGCGGAATATTAAGCAGTATTGATATATGTTACTTTCTCAAATAAAATTTGTGTATTTTTTCATGTGCAAAACAAGATAGGATACTCACAAAGGGACAGTTCATTGTCTTGTTTTTAAGCATAAGCACATGCCGGAATCCCAGAATTTGAGCCTGACCTAGAATTCAGCAGTCTAAGACTTTTGACCAAGTGTAATATTCAATAATAAATTTAATCAGAAATCAGTTTAATCTTGGGTTCATGATTATTTTTTAATCAGTTTATTCAGTTTTCGTAAACCGTGTTTACGAATAAACAATTAAAAAAAAGAAGTCGCAGGATTAAAATCCCTAGTATGAAAATGTCGCATGCATGAATTGGAATACTATTTTGTGATGATTCCAATTAAAGTTATACATGTTATAGTATATGTATGTTAGTCATCAAAGTGGTCAAATTTTAATGTTATATATGTACATATTTGTCGTTTATTCATCAATTATCGCAATACTAATTAAATGTTTGGATGAATAAATTGACCTTTTGCTATTTACGAGAAAAATTCTACCCAAGAGGTCATTATTCTGTAACTAGCAAGCATAAAGGCGATGAATGAGATATTTGGATCAAGTACATATGCATATCCAAAGATAACGTATATTTGATTTTGGATATTTAGTTATTCGATAAACGTAATGTATGAATTTATATTTTGGTCAAATATTTATGTTTATACAAAGATAGCATGTTTATTTCATTTAAATTATTAAATTCTAAAATGAAAGTCTTATATGGTATTGATTTATGATAGTATGTTATAGTTTCTCCCCAAAAGAGATCTATAATGTACTCTAATTATTTTTCATGATTTGAATCTATTATTGAAGGTTAATTTGAGCATATATGTCAACTTTGTAGCAATTCCAGTTCATATTTCATGCATTGATCTCTTTGATGATTTAAACTTCTCTCAATGGAGTGAACAAATCAAGTTCTATTTAGGGATTTCAGATCTTGACTTGGCATTTATGCGCATAAGAAGTGGCATTTATGGCTGAAAGTTTTGAGTGTGAAAAAGTGTTCCATTATGAATAGGAATGTTCAAACAGATTAAGCTTAGCATTTATGCGCATAAGAAGTGCCAGCAACATTAAAAACTCAATTTCACAGATAGAAAATGCAAAAGAATATCTTTCTATTATGAAAGAGAGATTTCATTATGTTGATAAGTCTCTTGGTGGCACGTTGATGGCAAATCTTACGACCATGAAGTTCAATGAGTCACAAAGTATGCATGATCTTGTGCTAGAGAAAACAAATTTGGAAATAAGATTAAAGATCCTAGGTTATGGAACTGATGACTCTTTCTTGGTGCAAATCATATTGAACTCATTACCTCCTAAATATGGGCCATTTTAGATTAGTTATAATACCATAAAGGATAAATTAACTGTTAATGAATTGACCAGTAAGCTTGTTCACCAAGTGAGGAGATTAAAGAACCAAGGAAGTCATTCTATTGGCCTAATGTGTAAAGGAGATGATAAAGTACACCGGGTGAAAGGAAGAGTACTGCTAAGGTAGATCAAGATACCATAAATGAAAAGAATGGTGATAAGTGTCACTTTTGTAAAAAGGAGGGACATTATTAGAAAGACTGCCTTAAACGTAAAACTTGGTTCGAAAAGAAAGTTAAAGTTAATATCTTTGTATGTTTTAAAGTACCTTCCAATGCTTAGTGGATTGAATCTAGAGCTACAACTTATATTTCCAATATTATGCAAGGATTTAGTTCGATCCAAACCATAAACCAAAAAAAAAGGTTCCTCCTCATGAGAAATTGAACGAAGGTTTCAATTGAAGGCAATGGGACTTATCATTTAGTCTTAGACACTCATCATCATTTAGACTTATTACAGACTCTCTATGTGCCTTCAGTATCAAGAAACTTGATTTCTCTTTCTATGTTGGATATTCGTGGTTTTCATGTTAAGTTTGGATTTGGGTGTTTCAGTTTATTCAAGAAACAAACCTCATTGGTTCGAGTATTCTACATGATGATTTATATGAGCTGAAACTTGATACTACCTTTTCTAAATCTAAGCTAAATGTTTATAATGTTGGAAACAAGTGTAACATTAAGAATAATAGTTTTGTTTACTTGTAGCATAACCGTTTGGGTCATATATCCAAAGAAAGGTTAGAAAGATTAGTAAAGAATGAGATTATACTAAATCTTGATTTTACTAATCTTGGCATATGTGTGGAATGCATTAATGGAAAATAAACCAACATAGCAAGAAAGGAGCCACAAAAAGTAATCAGCTTCTTGAGATAATACATACTGATATTTCTAGACTATTTAATGTTCCATCCTTTGGTGGAGAAAAGTATTTTATAACCTTTATTGATGATTTTTTGCGTTATGGTCATGTCTATTTACTTGGTGAAAAATCTCAAGCACTCGATGCATTTGAGGTATATATGAATAAAGTTGAAAGGCAATTCGACATGAAAGTCAAAATCATAAGGTTTGATAAAGGTGTTGAATATTATGGTAAACTTGATGAAAGTGGTCAATGTCCCAGTCCATTTGCAAAATTCTTTGAAATATATGGTATAATTGCTCAATACACCATGCTTGGTACACCACAACAAAATGGTGTAGCAGAAGGTGGAATTGGACCTTAATTGAAATGATTAGGAGTATGATGAGTAATGTAAAAATGTCCATCTCATTGTGGATGTATGCTCTTAAAAACTATGTACTTATTAAATTGAGTTTCTAGTAAGGCTTTTCCAAAAAACTCCTTTTGAGTTATGGACAAAAAGGAAACTTAGTGTAAGACACATGCATGTTTGGGATTGTCTAGCAAAAGCGAGATTATGCAATCCACATGAAAGTAAATTAGATTCTTGAATAATTAGTGGTTACTTTATTAGTTACCCAGAGAAATCTAAAGGGTACACATTTTACTGTCCGAACTATAGTCTGAGAATCGTTAAAACTGGTAATGCATGGTTCATTGAGAATGGTAAAATTAGTGGGCGTAATCAAAGGGTAGAAATTGAGGAAGTAGGAGTGAATACGAATTTGACTGTATCAATTTCTTCTTCCACAATTATACCGAAAGCTACTTAAAATGTTAAAGAAATGCAAGTCAACATGGATCAAAATTTGGGTCAACATATACCAACTAGTTCACCAAAATCAAATGAACAACCACAAGAAATTGCATTAAGGTATTTTAAATGAGAAAGAAAATCAGCTATCGGAGTTAATAAGGATTCAGTTTCATTTTCAAAAGCTATTACATTGCATGAGTCTGAGAAATGGATAGATTCCATGAAGAAAGAGGTAAGATCTATGAAAAAACTCAATGTATTGGACCTCGTTGACTTGCCTGAAGGTTCTAAAAGGATTGGATGTAAATGGATCCTTAAGACCGAACGTGACTAAAAGGGTAATATCGAATGATATAAAGCTAGACTTGTAGCAAAAGATTGTACTCATAAAAGTGGTATTGATTATAACGAGAATTTTTCACAAGTCTCTAAGAAAAACTCTATAAAGTTAATTATGACATTAATGGTTCATTATGATTTGGAGTTACACCAAAAGGATGTGAAAACTGACTTTCTTAATAGGAATCTTAAAGAGATTATATGGATTAACCTGAAGGATTTGGGGTTGATAGAAAAGAACAATTGCCATGCAAACTTAAGAGATCAATATATGGGTTTAAGCAAGCTTTCCGTCAATGATATCTTAAGTTTAATTATACCATCATATATTTTGGTTTTAAAGAAAATGTTGTTGATTGGTGTATATACCAAAAGATTTGTGGGAGTAAATATATATTCCTTGTCCTATATATTGATGATATTTTGCTTGCTGCAAATGACTTAGGAATATTACGTGAGACTAAACACTTTTTCTCAGAAAATTTTGAGATGAAAGATTTAGGTCAAGCATCCTATGTGATTGAAACAGATATATTCCATGATAGGGCACAAGGTTTGCTTGGATTGTCACAGAAAGGGTATTTGAAAAAGATTCTAGACAAATTTGGACATTCCATATGTAATGCCAGTCCTATTCCTATACATACAAGTGAAAAATTAAGTCTTGAACAATGTCCAAATAATGAACTAGAATGAAAATTAATAGAGCCTATACCTTATGCTCAAGTTGTTGGTAGCCTATAATATTTGAAAAATTATACATGACCGAATATCAGTTTTGCGGCCAGAATGCTAGGCAGGTACCAAAAGAATCTAGGTAAAGAACATTAGAGAGCTACAAAGAAAGTGTTATGGTATCTTTATGGAACTAAAGATCACTTGCTCAAGTACAGAAGATCTGACACTTTGGAGGTGACTGAATATTGGGATCCAGATTATGCTGAATGTCTAGATAGTAAAAAGTTTACTAGTAGATATGTATTTCTTTTGGCAGATGGAGCAATTTCATGGGAAAGTGCCAAACAGACTATGACATCTATATCTACTATGAAAGCCGAACTTATGGCATATTATGAGGCCAGCATCCAAGCAAAGTGGTTGAAGAACTTTATTTTGGGACTTGCGATTATCGATACTATTAGCAAGTGCAAGCCACTGCAAATTTATTGTGGTAATTCCTCAGCAGTATTTTTCTCCAAAAATGACAAGTTCTCTAAAGGTGCAAAGCATATAGAATTGAAGTACTTTGTCATTAATGAGGAAGTTCGGGAATGAAAAGTGTATATATAGTACATCAATATCGATCTTATAATTGCAGATCCATTGACAAAGCCATTACAATCAAAATATTTTAGAGAGCATGCACTAAGAATGTGTCTTGGTTGTATTTCTGATTGCTTTTTAATAGATGACACTTTGAGCTCAGATATACGTTCCTATTATATATTATGATTTTCTTGTTTCATTATTGGTGTATACATTATGCATTTATGGGAAACAAGAAAGTCTTTATGAGACACTACTGTGGACTATTATTGGTTCTGTGTCCCGCATTATTGGTCTAGTATGTTGAATTACTAATGTCATGGTTACGGAAGGGAGTATGTCTATGAATGATATATAACCGCTATAGCTCGTATTTAGTAGTTTTTCGTATGATAGAATTATGATTGTGGACTTTGAGTTGAGATTGCTTAATGTTTGCACCTTATATTAACTATTGACTTGTATTCGAGCCAAGTGGGAGAATGTAAGAAATATCTATTATATTTCTTAGATAATTCTATTAAGGTGGCTCTCATGTAATTGAACTCTATAATTGATAACTCGTAGGAGTAAGAGTTCTCTTATAACTCTGGTTATTAGTTTAATCTCAACCGTTCATTGGGAGCTTGATAGACGCACGAGATTGAGTTTATGTACATGGTTAGGTGTTTTCTCTGCCTATAAATACATGCTAATAATATCCATTGGTAGGCATCATAAATGGTAGAAAAGCGAGAGAAACTTGATGTTCTACTCTACATCAAACAATCCGGATACACTTCCGCTTATCGATTATATTATGTAAATAGAAGTTTTCTTTCTTTAAACAGAAATCATTAAGCAATTAATAAGGAGAGTCTTATAGAGGAGAGTTTCTATAACCGATCGGGAGGTGACCCGGATTTTCTATGAATAAGTTGAATTTTATTATAAATTATATTTATGTTAAAGGAGGAACTCGCAGGCTTCTTAAAATTTGCTGTCATAAAAAAATTACTATCGATACTAGCACCCCGAGGACAAAGTTATTTCGAGTTCCACGATATACATTGTCCATATTATTTGTAAAATAGGGAGGTGACCCGTGCTAACTCTTTTTACCGGCCAATCATACCATTGGTAGAAGTTTTATTTAAAAATATGATATTATTAATTATAGTTGGTACTTAGAAATATCCAATAATTCTAAATACCCTCTGTTTTTACTACGAATTGATTATTTACGACAACGACATTGTAATTAATCTAATAAAAGTCGAAGCATTATATTAAAAATAAATTATGATCATTTTGACCGAGTAAAATCATAAGTTCCAATACGTATTCTAAATTTTGGTATATAAAAATGACGTGATCTCAGCGCGAGTTAGGATCTACGACCATGTTTTAAAAGGAGTCTTCTTGAAACTCGATTTCAGGAAAGCTTTCGACTGTGTTTCATCGGATTATATTGACGATGTATTGGCTGCCGTGGAACTCGCCTGAGGACTTGGGTTTCGGGTTGTTTACGTGGATCATCCTCTCCAACGTGGGCTTAAGTAAGGAGATCCAATGTTTCCGTACCATTTTCTGATTGTCGCAGCGGGACATAGAAGAATGATTTTGACGGCAGAGAGAGTCGGTTTGTTCCAAGGCTTACCGATCCCTAGATTGAATTTTGATCTTTGCTTGCTCCATTTCGCTGACTATACCTTGTTTTTCACAAAACCAAACCTCCAAAATATAACTAAACTCAAACATATTTTGGTCTCTTTTGTCTTAGTTTCAGGTTTAACTCTCAACTTCGAGAATTGTTCCATTATTGGGATCAACTTGGACAACAACTCGATATCTAGCGCGGCTGAGATTTGGGGATGTCGAAGTTGTCATTTAAATATCTTGGGGTTCATGTTAGTGCTCCTTTGAGGCATTGTATTCATTGGGAGCCCATTCTCAAACTCTTCACAGCAGGTTTTCCTCTTGGAAAGGCTGTCTACTCTCTCTTGGTGGTTGCGTCATGCTAGTCAAGGCCTTCTTTCGAGTCTTTCTGTCTTCTTCATGTCATCGTTTAAAATTCTAGTTGGTGTGTTGAAGCTACTTAACGAGAGAATGAACAAGTTTCTTTGCTCTGACGATCCTGTTAATACGGATCGAAAATAATAACGTGCAAAAGCGAGACACAACGAGACACAAGATTTACGTGAAAAATTTTACGGGAAAAAATCATGAGTTCACGATGACAGGGAGTCACTATGATGGAGAACCATTACAATTGATGTCTTCAACACACAAATTGTCTTCAACTTATGTCATAAGACCTACAAAGATCATGTATATAGCGGTAGCTAAGTAACCCTAACTCTAATTATGGATTAAGAAGAATCCTACTGGACCAACGGCCACTGGAGAGCTAGTGGTTGCTGGGTCTGTGAGGCAAACTCGGAGCTAGCAGTCGCTGGGAAGCTAGTGGTCCCTGGGTCCGAGAAGCAGTCTCAAAGCTAATGGTCGCTGGAGTTGTAGTGGTTGCTGGGTATTCAGATCACCCAAAAATAACACTCCACCTTGAGACGAATTCCGTCTTTGTAGCGTTCAATCAACAAATTCAACTCCTTTAAGAATATCTTCAATATCTTCAAATAACCACCGTGCATAATAGTCTCTCAGGCTATAATTTAACACCAATCAAACTCGAGCAGAGCTCAAACTTAGTTTCAGGAACTAGCTTTATCATCATATCAGCAGGATTATCATGAGTGCTGATCTTGCTCTCCGTCGCATCACCCTTGGTAATCACATCTCGGATATAGTGATATCTCACATCAATGTGCTTTGTTCTATCATAGAACACGGAATCCTTAGTAAGGCTAATAACACTTTTACTATCACAGAAAATGGTAGTGCAAGATGCATCGCCACAAAGCTCAAAAATAGACCTCTCAACTATGTAGCCTCTTTGTTCGCTTCAATAATTACCATGTACTCGATTTCAGTGTAAAAAATACAACAGTAGAGTGTAAGGTTGCTCTCCAACTCACAGCATAACTACTAATGGTGAACACATAACCTGTGAGTGATCTTCTCTTGTCCAAATTACCAACAAAGTCAGAATCAACAAAACCAATAAGCCTATCTTTTTATCTCCCAAACTGCAAATAAACATTGGAAGTACCATGTAGGTATCTAAAAATTTAATGAACTGCTTTATAATGTTCCTTTCCAGGATTAGATATGAATCTACTAACAACACTCCAGGATTAAACATGAATTTACTAACAACACTCAACACATGTGACAAATTTGGGCATGAGCATACCATGATATACATTAGTGAACGATTTGCATTGGAGTATGGGACCTTAGAAATATAATTCACATCATCATCTGACTGTGAATATAGAGCAGACAAAAGTCTAAAATGTGCAGCTAATAGAGTTTTTACCTGTTTAGTATTATGCATATTGATACAGCGAAGTATCTTATAAATATAGCCCCTTTGAGTGAGGTATAACTTGCCATAAGGTCTATTTCTAAAAATCTCCATGCCAAGAATCTTCTTTACTACACCTAGATCCTTTATCTCAAACTCATTGCTCAATTATCTTTTCAATTTATCAATCTCTACCTAGTCCTTGGCAGCAATCAGCATATCATCAACATACAAGAGAAGATAAATAGCTGAACCATTTGCAGACTTTAAATAAATACAGCTATCATAATTAGACTTTTTAAAATCTTGAAAAAGTATAAAAGTATCAGATCTTTTATACCGTTGTCTCGGAGATTGTTTCAATCCATAAAGAGACCTTTTCAACTTGCAGACCAAGTCTTTTTTTATATGGATAATAAAACTTTCCGATTAATCCATATAAATATCCTCTTCTAACTCCTCATGCAAGAACATAGTTTTAACATCTAACTGCTAAAGCTCATAGTCTTGTGCGGTAACTATGCTAAGTAGAGTGTATATAAAACTATGCTTCACAACAGGGAAATTTTTTTGTTGAAGTCAATACCTAGAATCTGGCTGTTGCCTTTAGCAACCAGCCTTGATTTGTACCTTATCTCATCACTTGGAGTCTTACCTTCCTTCCTTTTGTAAATCCACTTGCAAAAGATAAGTCTCTTCTCTGCAGAAAATTTGACAAGTTCCCAAGTGCCATTCTTTTTAAGTGACTCCATCTCATCATGTATAGTAGTAATCCAATTACTACTATCATCATCAATAATAGCATCAGAATAAGTAAAGGGCTCAGTAACTTCTTCAATCTCTTCTGCCATATTAAGAGGAAAGGCAAAAAAATTTGCTTCATCTTCATACCTCTTGGGAGGTCTTATATTTCTCTTAGGTCTGTCTACCACAATAGATTATGGAGGAGTGTGCATCAGAATTGGAGAATCCTCATCAACAGGTGCATGAACATCAACACTTCTTTATCACTTGAATTAATAAACATCAGTAGGCAGATCAAATAAAGCATCATCACGAATCATAGCAGTCTCATTAAACACAATATTTCTACTAATTACTATCTTCTTGGTTTTAGGATGTTACAACTTGAAGCCTTTTACACCAGGCTTATAACTAAGAAAGATACACTTAATAGCTCTAGACTCTAGCTTCCCATTATCAACATGGGCATAGGTAGGGTAGCCAAAAGCTTTCAAAACTGAATAATCAGCTGGACTTATAAACTTTAATTTATGGTGAGAGCATAGATTAGTTGCCTTAGAAATACACGGATCATAACATGAACTTAGTAAACCCTTTAAATTATTTGGTTATTTAGGTTTTCTTTGGTACCTAGCCCACCCTTATTTTATTTGTGAATTTATCTTGTTTAGTAGTTGTGTTATTTCAAGTTATAGATTACATATTTAGAAGTGACAAAATCTTCTTATTTAGCCCTAGACTAGTAGTTGAGATGAGTTTGTGGCCTAGAACATCATCCTTGTTGGACGATATTCCCTTACTTACTCTTTATTGCGAGAGGGATACAAATCCTTCCATTCGATTGGCGCCGTTACCAGGGACTTAGTGATAGATGCTTAATTTGGCTTACAAACTTAGATTAGGAAATTTTTTTTTGTTTAATTGGTTACTTAGTGCATTTATTGCTTGTCTTGCAAGTATTAGTTTGTTGCATACCCTTAACTTTCTCCACCAATAATTTGTCTGTGGAAATTGAAGTAGATATTGGATATTTGGAAAGGACATTGTGATAAGAGAGAAGAACTCAAGCAAGGATGAACCAACACGCTCACCAAAGAAATAAGGCGTAAGGAGATATGCAAGAAGATGCACAAAGAGATGGATCTCTACGAAAGACTCTCATGGATTATGCTAGGCCTACCTTAAAAGTGGCAATGTCTAGAGTTCCAAGGCTGACTATAGAGATCAAGCTAGTCGTGATTCACATTCTTCAATCTTTGGTCCAATTCTATGGATTACCAAGTGAAGACCCAAACGATCATATTGCTAACTTTATAGAGATAGCCGACACTTTCAAGTATAATGGAGCTTCTGACAATGCTGTGAAGCTTAGGTTATTTCCATTTACTTTGAGGACAAGGCTAAGCTTTGGTACAAGCAATTGGTTGGGACATCAATAACCACATGGGAGGAGTTAGCTAACGCCTTCCTTGACAAGTATTTTCCCTTCTTCAAAGACAAATGGACTCGTGAAGGAAATTAACAACTTTCAACAATTTGAGAATGAGTCTTTGAGTGAAGCTTGGGAGCGATTCAAGGGATTGCAAAGGAGTTGTCAACACTATAGGGGTCTTACTCCAAATTTTTTACTTTGGTCTTGGACCTTCTACAAGGGGTACGGTTGATGCTGCCTCTAATGGATCCTTTTTGAGAAAGGAGAGGGATGACGCTTATCACATCTGATGTGATCTTGGCAGGAGAAACACAAATGCACGGATCTATTGTTGCTTAGGATGGAGTAGACTTTAAACCCACGAACTGAACCAGCAAGAACCTCGGTAAAAGAGCCTCAACCCGAGCCAAGAGCAATCTGTGAACCTTAGACCAAGTCGAATCATGCCACAAACAAGGATGGAAGACTTGTTTGATAAGTGAAAATAAAGTTCAAGCTAAATGACACACAAGCTTAGGCAAGAACAAGCAGAGTCATCAAAACTCACTAAGTCAAAGACTTATAATATTCAGAATGAATTCATGTATTGATGTACCCCATTTTATTATGCTAAGATGCCTTTATATAGGCTACAAAGTCTTCAAACGTTCCTAAACAATCTAACTTCTAAAAAGGAGCTTGCAATCTAACCAAATTATATTTAATCCTAAATAGGTGAATTCTGGTCAGATTGTAATCTACTAAACAAGAAACAATATTAACATATAATATCTAGTAAATATAAATAGATGCACGTCCTAAACAAGATGATGCACGTCCCAAATAGGAAGATCTTCACGTCCAAAATAGGCTGGTCTTCATATGTGCATTCTTCGAGAAGATTGTATGCATTCTAGGCATCCCAAATAGGTGCTATGCATCCTAAATAGGTTGATGGATGTCCCAAATAGGTTAACATACATCCATGCATGTTTCCAGAATAATATGTGCTTGCTATAGCTTCAAACTCTCCAAAACAAAATCTACAAGCAAGTAACTTCTTAAATAGCTTCAAGAACGTGCATGGGCTTCTCTTGGGCTTCTTGGATATCCTTGCTCTTGCATAAACTCATTGGACTTCATATCAAAACTTCTATCCTATCAGATTCATATCATTCCCCTCCTCTTGAAAGGGATTTGTCCTCAAATCCTTGCATATTCCATGCAATAATAAGCGAATAACACTGCTAGAACAAGGATTAACCTTTGAATTTCGTGGTCGCACTTGATATCTTCCACTCCAAGTGAATAAATACTTTGAGCATAAGCAACATGACATCATCTCCATTCTAAAAGCCAAGAACATGCTTGTTCGCACAACCCTTTCCTTCTTGTTTCTTCTCTTCCTCTTTGTTTCCGTTTGCTGTTTCTCTCTTTTTTTGTCACGTTTTTCTCTTTTCTCTTTTTTTTTCTTTTTTTTGATCAGAATACACAACCTAGAACAACTAAGTCACGAATCTAATTAAAACACAAAAACTAAACACTAAACAAAATCAACAACTAAACGAAACAAAAACACGAACTAACACACACAAAACTCAAAGGGTATATCAGCCAGTTGATAAGCAACAAGCTGAGTACTAATAAAACAAAAATAATAAAGATAGGTGGTTTAAACAACAAGCCGTAGCTCTGATACCAACTGATATGAAACTCGTTATGAATTCCATATGAACGGACCATTGCTACTTGCTGGATGAGAAAGACTTTAACTCCAACCATGCAATGCTCGAACTTTGGTGAAGGCTCACCCTAACCCGATCAATTGGAAGTCACAAACCTAAGTCTTATAGTCGAATCATGCCATAAACGGTTATGGAAGAACCTTTTGATAAGTGAAAAATATTGCCCTAGCTAAGTGACACACTAGCCTAACCAAGAACGTACAATGAGTATCAACTCATCAAATTAGCCGTATGCTAAGTAATCTGAATATCAAAGTTGTGTGTCTTAATTAATAAATGTAGGCCACTTTATATAGGCTCTTAAGTACACCAACTTCCTCTAATTAAAACAAAGTCTATTCTGGCCAAAATAAGAAGCAGTCCTAATCTGGCTGAATTGACAACCTAAACAAGAACTAAATAAGAATGAATCTAAATATGCTTTAGGAAGTCTATAAGCACGTCTCACTTAGTCCTAAACAAGTCATAGTTGCTGGAATATAGTTTCCTGATCAAACTAATGACTTAACTAAATAATAAGCTAACTTCCGAAATAGGAAGATTCCTTGAATCCAAAGCAATCACGTGCATGCTAAGCTTCTAGAATGACACCAATAATGTGTATGGGCTTAGCATGGGCTTCTAGGTCGTCCTTGGGCTTGCTTGCTTCAGCTTGAGTCCAAAAGTCTTGAATGAATCTATTGAGTTCAGCTTGAAGCTTCTTGGCTCGTGCTCTTATAATCAGCCCAATTGGAACTTGCATTGCTCCATGCTCGTTGTTGGATGGTCTCACATTATTCCCCCTCTCTTGAAAAGGATTTGCCCTCAAATCTTCACCTGCATCAAAAGGACTTAAATCAGCAACATTGAATGTAGCACTTACATTATACTCACTAGGCAGATCAAGCTTGTAAGCATTGTCATTGATGCGTTCTAAGACTTGAAATGGACCATCTCTATGAGGTAGCAACTTGGAATGCCTTTGCATAGGAAATCTCTCCTTCCTCATATGCAACCAAACCCAATCACCAAGCTCAAAGACCACTTTGTGCCTTCTTTTATTGGATTGCCTTGCATAGTGCTTCATTCTCTTCTCAATATTCAGCCTTGCTTTCTCATGTAATTGCTTGACAAATTCTACTTTCTTCTTGCCATCTAAGTTAACATGCTCACTCAAGGGTAAAGGTGATAAATCCAATAGAGTTAAAGGATTAAAACCATAGACAAGCTCAAATGGTGAGAATTAAGTAGCAGAATGAACTGAACGATTGTAAGCAAATTCAACATGTGGCAAAAATTCTTCCCAAGTCTCGATATTATACTTAATGAATGCTCTTAAGAGTGTAGACAAAGTTCTATTCATAATCTCAGTTTGATCATCAGTTTGTGGATGACAAGTAGTAGAAAATAGTAACTTAGTACCTAACTTGCACCACAAGGTCTTCCAAAAATAACTTAAGAACTTCGCATCTCTATCGGAAATAATTATTCTAGGCATGCCATGCAACCTAACAATTTCTCTAAAGAACAAATCAACAATGTTGGAAGTATCATCAGTCTTATGACATGGAATAAAATGTGCCATCTTATAGAACCTATCCACTACCACAAAAATAGAATCTCTACCACGTTTAGTTCTAGGCAGTCCTAACACAAAATCTATAGAAATATCAATCCAAGGTTCAGTAGGTATCGGTAGTGGGGTGTACAAACCATGGGGTTTTACCTTAGACTTAGCTTGCTTGCATGTGATGCAACGACCACAAACTCGTTCTACATCTCTCTTCATGTGTGGCCAATAGAAAAGGTCTTGTAGCATTGCCAAAGTCTTTGCAATTCCAAAGTGCCCCATTAATCCTCCTCCATGTGCCTTCTGAATTAACAATTCTCGCATAGAATAATTAGGCACACAAAGTTTGTTTTCACGAAATAGGTAACCCTCATTCCAAAAGAATTTACCATTCGCACTCTTCTCTAGTGTTCAGAATAGATCACCAAAATCAGTGTCTTCAATATACAACTCTTTAATATGTTCGAAACCAATTAGTTTAGCATCAAGAGTTGAGATCAAGGCATACCTCCATGATAGTGCATCAGCCACTATATTCTCCTTACCTTGCTTGTAACAAATGACGTAAGGAAATATTTCTATGAATTCCACCCATCGTGCATGCCTCTTATTCAGTTTTTGTTTCCCTTTTAAGTGCTTCAATGATTCGTGATCAGTGTGTATCACGAACTCCTTGGGCCACAAGTAATGTTACCACGTTTCCAAAGTCCGAATCAAAGCGTACAGCTCCTTATCATAGGTCAGGTAATTCAGAGTTGCTCCACTTAGTTTCTCACTAAAATAGGCAATTGGACATCCTTCTTGTATAAGCATAGCGCCAATACCTATACCAGAAGCATTGCACTCAACTTCAAACGTTTTAGCAAAATTATGCAAAGCTAGTAAATGAGCATTCGTCAATTTCCCTTTAAGTGTTTGGAATGCCATTTCTTGAGCCTTTCCCCAGCTGAATCTAACGCTCTTCTTGATGATCTCCGTGAGTGGTGTGGCTATAGTGCTAAAATCTTTCACGAACCTTTGGTAAAAGCTAGCTAGGCCGTGGAAGCTTCGGACATTTGCAATGTTTGTGGGACTCAACCATTCTTGAATTGCTTTGATCTTTTCCTCATCAACCTATATTCCTTTAGCACTAACAACAAAACCCAAGAATACAAGCTGATTCATGTAAAAGGTGCACTTCTTTAGGTTATCATATAACTGATCTGCGCGTAATGCATCTAGAACAGCTTTCAAATGCTCAACATGATCCTCAATGTTCTTGCTATAGATAAGTATATCATCAAAGTAAACAACCACACTTTTCCAATGAATGGACTTAAAACATGATTCATAAGGCGCATGAATGTGCTAGGTGCATTAGATAAACCAAAAGGCATAACTATTCATTCATACAAACCATACTTTGTTTTAAACACTGTTTTCCACTCATCCCCTTCTTTCATGCGAATCTGATGATAACCACTCTTCAAATCAATCTTTGAAAACATGCAAGAACCATGCAATTCATCTAACATGTCATCTAAACGAGGAATAGGGTGACGATATTTTACCATAATGTTGTTGACGGCTCGACAATCAACACACATCCTCCATGATCCATCCTTCTTTGGCACAAGTAGGACTGGAATAGCACATGGACTCATGCTCTCTCTTATGTACCCTTTCTCCAAAAGCTCGTTTACTTGTCTCTCAAGTTCTGTTGTCTCCTCCGAGTTGCTTCTATAGGTTGGCCGATTTGGAATTATTACTCCCGGGATAAAATCAATCTGATGTTCAATCCCTCTTATTGGTGGTAAACCTGGTGGTAAATCTTTGAGAAAAACATCCTCATAACCCTGCAAAAGAGATTTAACCATGCTTGATAATTGTGAATCAAGCTCATTAGTGACCAAAAGTGTCTTCCTATACCGAAGTAAGATCATTGACTTCTTTTCAAAATAGACTTGTTTAACCTCACTAGCTCTCAGATAGTAGTTTCTTTTCCATCCCTCGGATTTTCTCTCATTGGCCGTTGTTAATTCTATTTTTATGGCTTCTTTTGTTTTCTCACTTATTTCCTCTCTTTTGGCTGACTTATCTTTCTGTTTTTCGGCTTCTTCTCTCCTCTCATTCTTCTTTTTCTTGTCACGTTCTCTTCTCTCATCACTTTATTGATGTAACTTCTTTTGATCTTCGCACACTTACGATGGTGTCAATGGTAGCAAAGTGATTATTCTCTTCTTGAGCATGAACGTGTATTTGTTAGTGTAGCCATCATGATGCACCTTCCTATCAAACTGCCATGGCCTCCCTAGCAATAGATGACCAGCTTGCATCGGTACAATATCGCATAACACTTCATCTTCATAGTTTCCAATGCAGAATACTACCAAAACTTGCTTCATCACTCGCACTTCTCCACTATCATTTAGCCATTGTAGTTTATAAGATTTAGGATATTTTTCAGTGAGCAACCCTAACTTCTCCACCATGGTGGTGCTTGCAACATTAGCACAACTTCCTCCATCTATGATGACACTACACACTTTGTCTTTCACATAGCACCTTGTATGGAAAATGTTTTCTCTTTGAACCACATCAGCTTCTTCTTTCACTTGCACACTCAATGCTCTCCTACTTACAAGAGTAAGTTTCTCAGCTGCCTCATACTCCTCCTCGGATACATCCTCTAATGAAGGCATACTTTTATGCTCCAAATCTTCTCCTTCAGTTTCAATCTCTCCACTTTCTCTAATCAACATTGCTTGCTTGTTAGGGCATTGACTTGAGATATGTCCTCTGCCTTGGCACTTAAAGTACTTGATGTCTCGATTTCTTAATGGAGTGATGTCCACCTTCTTTTGAGCTTGAGAACTCTCGGACTTTTGCTCTACTTTGGCTGCTTGTGGATTTTCAAACTTCTTTGGATAGTTTTGATTCCAAGTAGAACCAGATGTAGCTCTCGTCCTTCCTTCTCCTCTCTTGAGTTGCTTCTCAGTCTTTGTTGCCATATGCACCATGTCTTTCAACTCCATGTAATGGTGCAACTCAACTTTGTCTTGAATCTCAGGATTGAGTCCATTCAAGAACCTTGCCATGGTCACCTCTCTATCTTCTTCTATATCTGCTCTAATCATGGCTATCTCCATTTGTTTGAAATACTCGTCCATACTCAAGCTTCCTTGCCTTAGTCCTTGTAACTTTTTATACAACCCTCTATAGTAGTAGTTTGAAACAAACCTCTTCCTCATCACCACCTTCATGTCTTCCCACGTAGCTATAGGGCGTTCTCCATTCCTCCTCCTGCTTATCACAAGTTGATCCCACCAAGTTATAGCATAATCAATAAACTCAGTGATGGCAAGTTTTACCTTCCTTGCTTTGGAGTGATTTTGGCAATCAAACACGAACTCAATCTTCTTCTCCCACTCTAGGTATGCTTCTGGATCAGAATGACCCACAAAGGTAGGTATCTTGAGTTTGATACTACCTAAATTGTCATCCTCTCTTCTCCTTGCTTCCCTAGGTTGACATTCCATTCTTGGCCTCCTAAAGTTCCTTATGGACCTCGCATCTTCTTCATGGTCAGAATCTTCTCCACTTGAACCTCCTATAGGCGCCATCTCTCTTCGTGCATGAATTTCACTACATACAGGTTGCATACTACGAGAATTCTCTAACGCATCTATACGTGATTGCATGGGTTCTAGTTCTTCTCGCATCATGTTCCTCAAATTTCTTGTCATGGCATCCATCAACACCTTAAGATCCACGCCAACCAGATTGTTGTGCCTCTTCCCTTCGTTTGGTTGAGACATATTGCTGCACTCAGAATTGGCTTTTCTCTCTAATGGACTCACACACTCTTGCCTCTTTCCACTCGTGATACTTGCACGTTCTTACTAAAGCTAGTATCACCTTTGCTCAAGCTACAAGTTTTCACAAAACAAACAGATCGTTGTTTGCTTGCTTTCTTGCACCAGAAGGTTTCTTTCTTCCCTCTTTACTCTTGCGTGTGTCTCCTTTCTTTTGTTGATTCATCCTTGTCCTCTTTTGATCTGCAAGATTGCTTGTTTAGCTCGCACACCTGTTTTGGTCTTTATTTCCTCTTTTGCGTGCAAGCCTCCTTGTTTTGGAACGTTTCTCTTTCTTGCGAATGCCTATTTAGTCTTGCAACTTCCTGTTTGGTTCCTTCCTTTTCCTCTTTTCCTTTTTTTTTGTTCTTTTCGTTTTTTCCTCCTTTTTTTGTTTCTTTTTCTATTTTTTTCTCTCTTTTTTTTGTTCTTTTTCTTTTTCCTTGACCGAAAGCAACCAAACTCAGAATGAATCAAGTTACTTGGACAAAAACAAAACTAATTGAATGCTAAACTAATAAAACGTAATTAAAGGGTAGGTAGTAAGTAGCAAGCCGTAGCTCTGATACCAAATGATATGATCTGAGAACCTTAGTCCAAGTCGAATCACGCCACAAACAAGGATGGAAGACTTGTTTGATAAGTGAAAATAAAGTTCAAGCTAAACGACACACAAGCTTAAGCAAGAGCAAGCAGAGTTATCAAAACTCACTAAGTCAAAGACATATAATATTCAGAATGAATTCATGTATTGGGGTCCCCCGTTTTATTATGCTAAGATGCCTTTATATAGGCTACAAAGTCTTCAAACGTTCCTAAACAATCTAACTCCTAAAAAGGAGCTTGCAATCTGACCAAATTATACTTAATCTTAAATAGGTGAATTCTGGTCAGATTGTAATCTACTAAACAAGAAACAATATTAACATATAATATCTAGTAAATATAAATAGATGCACGTCCTAAACAAGATGATGCACGTCCCCAATAGGAAGAAGAATGCATGCATTCTAGGCATCCCAAATAGGTGCTATGCATCCAAAATAGGTTGATGGATGTCCCAAATAGGTTGACACACGTCCATGCATGTTTCCAAAATAATATGTGCTTGCTAAGCTTCCAAAATAGCTTTAAACTCTCCAAAATGAAATCTGTAAGCAAGTAACTTCCTAAATAGCTTCAAGAACGAGCATGGGCTTCCCTTGGGCTTCTTGGACATCCTTGCTCTTGCATAAACTCATTGGACTTCAGATCAAAACTTCTAGCCCATCAGATTCATATCATTTTAATGACAAATAAAAAAGCAAAGCAACCTAATAGGGAGCAAAAAAGAGTTATTGATCTTGATGTTGCCTCCTCTATTCAAGCTCAATTGTCATTGTTGGCAAAGAAGGTGAATGATCTATGCTTGAACTAGATCAATACGGTAGTTGTGCCACCAAATTGTAAGGTTTATGGCAATATTGGCCACAAGATGAACCAATGTGCAATGATGAACTCCACAATAGAGCAAATGAATTTTGTTGGTGGCCAAGGGGAAGGAGCAAATTAGATGAGAATCTACCCATACTCTTCTACTTATAATCTCGAGTAAAGAAATCATCCAAACTTTTCTTGTAAAGAGAAAATAATAAAGATAATATGGCAATTGTCTCAGATAAAAGACCTCTTTTATGTATTCCGCATCAAGGGTCACCTCTGGGTTTTCAACCATGTGCTTTCTTGGGGGATAGAATGGGAGCTACTGAGGAGAAATTTGAGAAGATAGACAAGTTTATGCAAGAAGTTGGTAGGGTGGTTAGCCAACAAGGAGAAATTATGGTAGCCATAAATCAACAAGGAGCAAGGCAAAATAATTTAGAATGAATCCTCAAGGGTCAAGCAGCCGCCATGCACAATATGGAGATGCAACTTGGAGAAATCGCAAAGGCAAGTGCCCATAGAGAGTCTGGCTCTCTTCCAAGCTCAACGAAAGCAAACCCTTGAGAAAATATGAATACAATCT
>SOPF01021094.1:0-52435 GCA_012979155.1 Hypericum perforatum
TATGCCTATAAAGTTGATAAGCAGCAATTCATTGATAGTGATTGGGGTATCGTGAACACGTGTAGTAAAGGATGTGTTATTGGCCACTACAACAATTGTGCAATAAAACTCTACGACCATATTACATTAAAATTCAACAAGTATGGGCTAAAAATTCCAACCGATCTTCTGCAAAGTGACTTGCAAGTCATTCTCAATGCTTATCTTACGTATCTCATCCTATGTAATCATAGCATGCATAATAAACTGACAGGGTTCAAATTTATGGTACCTATCGCCTTTCTGCTCATAGAAGATCAGGAATACTACACCGTCCTTTGCTAAGATGTTGGTGGTCAGGAGTGTAGGGTCAGTTCATTGATGCTTCAGAGTAGTTGGCTATTGAGAGCTGGTAGGTGGTATGGTTGGCAATCAATGATGATCAATAGCAATCAACAAACTTTTTAGATAAGCCTCAATGAGGGTGTCAAAGCCTAGTGGGTGGCCCCTAGAGGCTCGAAGCAGGTGGAACAAAATCTGCAAAAGAAATTTGATTATGATAAACACGAGTGGAGGATGGCTGTGCATGACGGGGTGTGGTAGTGGAGAGGGTATAGATGGGTTATACATAAAAACTCTCTAGAACCCCCATCTTCTGTTGGAGAGCCAGCAACTATAGGGTACCAATGTCCGCTGGGGGTCTAGTGACTGCTAGGTCTCACCGTTTTCAATTCTTCCATGTCTAGACTTTGTAGGACAGCTATCCTCGACCTATTGTCCTACAAAAAGAAACTTAAAGTGACATTTTTTTTATGCTGACACTATATAGATTTCCCTGAAATCCACAAACTCAGGAAAACTCAGATGAGTGATAGAAAATGTAAAAAGAAGAGTAGTGCAAGAGATAGTTCTAAGTTAATATTGTTAGCTTGACAATGGTGAAGTCTTACTGAGGTGCGGGATCTTCAAGGTCTATACGGGACTCTTTTGTATCAAACTAGTCTCCAATGTACACCTCTAGGCACTGTCTGTTCACTTTGAACTCCTTATTCATATCACTGTTGCAAATTTGGAAGCACTATGAGGTGATACAGCAACTACCATGTATGGGTCGGTCTATCTTGACTTGAGTTTCCCTGGAATAAGCTTAAGGTGCAAGTTGTATAGGAGTACTTATTGACCCATGGAGAACTCGTGGCGGCTAATCTTCTTATCATGCCATTTTTTAGTCTTCTCCTTCTATAGTTTGGAATTTTTGTAAGCTCTCAAACAAAATTCGTTGAGCTTCTTACCGGCTTTGTTGAGATTAAAGTTCAACTAATGTAACGCCCAATATGCTTTGTGCTCGAGCTCAACTAGAAGGTGGCTGGCTTTCCTATAGACCAATTGGTATGGCGACATTTTTATAGGGGTCTTATAAGTTGTCCTATATGCCCATAGTGCATTGTCTAGCTTACTGGACCAATCTTTCTACGAGGGTTTTACAGTGACTTCCAAAATTCACTTGATCTCCTGATTAGAGATCTTGACTTATCCGCTAGTCTAGCGAGTGATAGGCTATAGCAATCATATGTGTGACCCCATATTCACTAGAACATTTGCGAGTAGATTGTTTGGGAAGTGTTTACTACTATCACTAATGAAAATCTTGGGAGTTTTGAACCGACTGAAGATGTTCTTTTACAAGAACTTGATCACACTTTTGCATCATTAGTCGGGAATGCCATTGCTTGTATCCACTTGGACATATAGTTGACTACCAAAAGGATGTAAAGGTTATGATTGGATAGCACAAAAGGACTTATGAAGTCTATGCCCTAGGCATTATGATGACGGGATATATTACTTGTCTGATGGTAGTGGTCATACTTATTCACGAACTTTGTGGCATCTTTGAATAGGGAGGGCTAAAAGAATCCACTTTGTAGCACCTTAGCAGCAGTGTGCTCGCTAGCAAAGTGGCCTATATAAGGGGAGCTATGATAGTGGTGGAGAACTAGCTCTTGCTCTTCTTGGGGTACACACCTTCTCAACAGCTAATCTTTCCCTTGCTTGAAGAGATATGGTTTATCCCACACGTAAAACCTAACATCATGCAAAAATTGTTTCTTCTGGTTAGAAGAAAGGTTAGGGGCATGATATTGCTTACAAGGTAATTGACAAAATTAGCAAACCATGGAATTGATACAACATCTACTGCATATAATTGTTCATCAAGAAAAGACTCATTCGTAGGAGAAAAAGACATTACCAATGCTTTTTTGAGACATGATAAATGATCTGCCACCAGATTGTTTGTGCCTTTGTGATCACAAATCTTGATGTCAAATTCTTGGAGGAGGAGGAGGATCTATTTGATTAGCCTTAGCTTAACATCTTTCTAAGTGAAGAAGTAGTGAATGGCTATATGATCTGTATACACAATTACCTTACTACCAAGCTGGTAGGCTCGGAACTTGTCAAGAGTGAAGACCACTACTAGGAATTCCTTCTCTATAGTCGCATAATTGACCTGAGCATTATCCGAGGTACGACTCACATAGTAAATAGCATGAAACCCTATGGTTTTCTTCTGACAAAGTATAGCTCCACTGTATAGTCAATCGCATTGTACATGATCTCGAATGGAAGCTCCCAATCTAAAGATATGATGATTGGTGTAGACACAAGTGCTTCTTTCAATATTTTGAAGGCTCCTTTGCATTCCTCATTAAACACAAAGTTATGTCCTTCTCAAGTAGCTTGTAGAGGGACTTGGTATTCTTGGAGAAATCCTTGATGAATTGCTGATAGAATCTAGCGTAGCCTAGAAAGTTCTGAACCCCCTTGACTGACAAGGGAGGTGGTAGTTTATCAATAGCCTCTAATTTGGCCTTGTCAACTTCCAAACCTTCGCTTGAGATCTTATGACCGAGGACTACTCCTTCCGTCACCAAGAAGTGGCATTTTTTCCTATTGAAGATTAAGTTGGTCTCCTTGCAGCATTTTAGAACCTTGCCCAAATGTAGAAGACACTCCTCATATGAATCTCTTAACACTGAGAAGTCATCCATGATGATTTTGATTTGACGCTTGACCATAATATCAGAGAAAATTGCCATCATACACTGCTAAAAAGTGACAGGTGTAGTAGTAGTAGTAGGCATGACCTACCATCATACACCGCGAAAGTACCATATAGATAGGTAAAAATGGTCTTCTCATGATCTTCCAGGGATATTGGGATTTGAAGATAGCCAAAGTAACCATCCAAGAAGCAGTAGTAGGCATGACCTGCTAATCTGTTCAACATCTGATCAATAAATGATAGTGAAAAGTGATCCTTCCAAGTAGCCTTGTTCAATTTCTAAAAATTGATGCACACGCACTGGCCAACTACCATCCGTGTAGGGATAAGCTCATTATTCTTATTGGGGATGACTGTAATACCCCTCTTTGGGATGCATTAAGTGAGGCTCACCCACTTAGAATCTAAAATAGGGTAGATGATGCTATTGTCTTGATCACTTCTTTTCTTACTACCTCATTCAGCTTGTGTTCAATCGATGCTGGGCTTCCACTGAAGGTGTAAAGTCCTCCTCTAAGATGATCTTTTATTGACAAAGGGAGGGACTATTACCCTTGACATTGCCAAGTGCCCATCCTATACCTCTCTATACATTTCGATGACCTTGAGGAGCTATTCTTCTTGATCTTTGTTCAAAGAAGCAAAGATAATGACAAGAAGCTTACTACCTACACACATATAAGCATATTTGAGATTACTTGGAAGTGGCTTGAGCTTAAGTTATGGTGGTGTGATAATAGATGCCTACAACTTTAACCTTGGTATGGTATCTAGTTCAAGAGATTCTACTATGCATACCCATGATACTTGCTCTATCAATTCAAGCTCACCATCTTCCACTTCAAGTTTTTGTACTAGCTCTAAATTGCTTTTAGCAAGAGCATACAAACCATGCATAGTCACAATCTCATCAATGACATTGATCCTATAGTAGTCATCTTCCGTGGCAGGATACTAAGCTGCTTCAAAGACATTAAACACAACTTTATCATTGCACACATTGAACTGTAGCTCCCTTTTTTCCATATCAATACTAGTATTTCCTATAGCGAGGAATGGGCGGTCAAGGAGGAGCAAAAATGCACAATCTTCTTCTACTCCATAATAATGAAATCTACTAGAAAGATCAATGTGTTAACTTTCACCAGTACATTCTCCACTACCCCCTTGGGACTGGCCACTGATCGATCTGCGAGTTAGAGAACTAATGATGTTGACTTCATATCTCCTAGTCCAAGCTTCCGAAATATAGAGCATGGCATGAGGTTAATGCTAGGCCTCAGATCATTGAGTGCTTTCTTGAAAGTCTATTCTCCAACAGAGCATGGAATGATGAAACTATTGGGATCCTTCATCTTTTAAGGGAGATCCTTGGTCAAAACTGCACTGCATCCCCTAGTGAATGGGATAATCTCAAGGTCATTGATACTCTTCTTTTTTGAAATAAACTCCTTGATCCACTTCCTATAAGTAGGCATTTGCTTGAATACATCAAGAAGCAGAATATTGATGTAGAGATCCTTGAATAGTTCCAAAAACTTCTGATAGCTTGGATGGGATGCTTTCTTGTTCACTCTTGGAGGAAAAAATGGTGGAGGATATCTTCTTTCCTGTGCTAGTTTGATAGATTGTGCCATGGATTTGTCTTTTTCCACTGTTGTAGGAATCACCCAGAACTCTTCTTCCTCTTCACTCACTGACTTTACTAGAGATTTTGCTATTGAGCTTGCTGTAATCTTTCCCAAATCTAGCCCCTACTTCTAGTTGTGATTGCCTTGCAGTGCTCCTGCTTGTTAAGAGGGGCTTCTGTATTGCTTAGAAGTATGCTTCGTTGCCTTGCAATTAGTTTAGATGGCCCATTTATATTTCCAAATTTCTGATCGTGGCTTCGTGACTCAGAACTTGCTTCCCCAACTCATCTTCACTCTTACGATCTTGCTAGTGTGGTGCTTGTTACTGCCACTTCTGTTGGTATGTTTGAAATTGTTGTGATAGAGGACCTTGAGCATTGCCATAAGCTAGAGGAGGTTTTTGTTGCTGAGCTACCTGCTGACCTATATTGTTTCTCCATGAAAAATTTAGGTGGTTTCTTTAACCTGGGTTATACGTAGCATAATATAAATCATTGTTTCTATTCATATTACCCACATAATTCATAGATTCAGCCATAAAAGAGCAATTATCAGTACCATGAGAGCTAGTGGAGATTTTGCAAACCTGAGCAGGTGGTGTAGATGGTGGTATGAATGCAGACTGGACTACCTGTGTAAGAGCTGCCATAGTGGCTATCTAGTTGTTGTCCTATAAGCTAGGCACTTTCTTTTTTTCTATTCCCTCACCCCACTCATGGTTGTTAGTGGCCATGGCTTCGATGATACGTCGGCCATCAATTTCCATCTTCTCTGTCAAGGTACCTGATGTGCATATAAACGGACACACATCTACCTATGTTTTATACATAGTTTGTTTGTATTTTGAGTCCATTTCATCTTAGGTCATTGTATGTTTTAGTGCATTTTGTGTTTGTGTCGAGGTGCAACAGACCTATCGAAGTTGGTTATTTTATAGGTATTCAGTGGATATTTATAAGGTAGCAAGGTATGGTGCGATGGCGGATAGTATGGACAAGGAGTTGAAGGTGATTTAAAGACGTGAACTACGAATCAGCGCGCGCTCATTGAGGCCAGCAACCACTCGTGGGAACCAGATTACAACCCAGCACCCGCTCATTAAAGCAAGCGACCACTGGAGGCAACCAGAATTTAGACCAGTGCGCGCTGGGTTTTGCCAGTGTCTGCAGGGCTACCCGAGAAGAAAATTATTTTGCCTGTTTAGTCAAACTTGAACTCTTCTCTTTTAGGGTTTTTACTTGAGAACTATATAAGGGCTTGGAACTTAGGTTAAAGACATTCTTGGCCAGTTTTCACGCAAGAGTCATAGCTTTTAGGTTTTATTACTTCCACTTTACTTCAAGGATTGTAATCAATGATTTGGATCTTCAATCAATGCAGTATTTTCATACTTTGTAGTCAAGATTTGTCTTTTCATTCATTTGCTTGATTATTCATTGTTTGATTGATTCGTTTGGTGTGTTTATAATTAAGATTGACAACCTTAGTTCGTAGCATAGATTGCATCCATTTATTTCATTTCATTTTGTTTGCTTAGATATTGTTATTAGGGTTTAGGATTGACAACCCTAGATTCGGATAACGATAGTAGAATTCGTAGTTTAAAACCAACCAATCATTCGATTTGAATTGCTTAGCTTAAGATTCATAATTCATAATCTAGTACAAGAATTGATCCATTTGTCCCTGTGGAGACGATCTTACTTATCATTCTATTACTTGTGAGATCGTGTTCTCTTGCACGTAATTTAGACCCAATATTTATCGCATCAGTACCTCCAGCTGTTGCATCTAAGTTGACTCAGATTTGTTGATCACATCCATTGTAAAATATCTAAATGAGCATCCAATCTGGGATCTGATGGTGTGGGTAGTCATAGAGTAGACCCTTGTAGCGATATCAAGAGTCATGCAATGATTTGCCACCTTCCTGCTTGAACTGAGAAATTTTATTCCGCAGTTGAGTGGTTTTACCTGGTGGGTAGTACTTTTCCAAAAATTTGTCTACTAGGTTGTCCCATGTAGTGAAGGTGCCTACACAAAATGAGTCCACCCAGTCTCTAGTATCATCCTTCAAGCTTTACTTGAATAGTCATAATTTGATGGCATCTGGTGAGACACCATTTGTGAGAATCAAGAAACCAAAATAAGAATCTAAAAGTTATAAGAGAGCATACGGTAATATGCCCAATGACCAAATAGAATTTTACCAATCCTAATCTTAAACCCTAGAATTTTGCCTATAAAAGGAAGTAAGACAAAACCCTAATGAGAACGGAACGATAGAGAAAAGAATGCAAGAGCCACTGGTTAGAGAATATGCGAGTGAGGGAATTAGAGCACCATGAGGTTTTAATGTAAGTCGATTTCTATCTTACTTTATGTTATGTCGAATTTCGTCTTGCCGTAGAACTATCCATGAACTTGAATAGACTTTGTATGCATGCTGAGACTAGGTTGCGAGGAGAGGAATTGATTACTGTCAATTAAAATTGATCGTGATTATTTATAAACACTTGCATTGTCTATAAGTATTGCCTTGATCACAGCTTGAAGATTTATCGATTTGTTTAATATAAAAGTTGATCGTAAATAGTAGAACGAGTTAAAGAACATGTATGCATTTATTATATATATAATTATACTACTACCTAAACCACATGAATGTGTACTTACCTACGATTTATGCCATGCATTGGAAAACTATACATGATCTATTGGTATGAAATTTTAGGGTGAATTTGTGATTTGATGTTGAACTCTTTTGTACATGATTTCGTAGTTGTTATTATATGATTCGTATTATCTATATGATCCATAGTGAATAGTAATGAATTTGGATTTGTTCTATCTATTCTGGTTGGGTTATCCCGGAGTTACTGTGCCCGTAGAGTATTTCTATGTTTTCATACTCTATGTGAACACCAGAGATATCTATGCCCTATGGTGAGACTATCCTTTTTGTTTCTGTGTTTTTAGCGTGAAGGATAGATCTTTTAGAGTTTGTACTCTGGAGTTCATCTATGATCTGTATTCTGATTATGTGTCTCTAATTTCTGAAATAAGATAGGATTTCTATTTGTATCTGACATGAATATTCTTATTTAAGTCTGACTTATTGAGTTATGTAAACTCACCAAAATGCATATTTTGTTTCAGAAATGACAAGGGCTAACCAAGTTGAGAGCTAAGGTAAAGGACATGCATTTCATTTTCAATTTGTTAGCATTAAATTCGTACCCAGTTTTGTTAAGACTTGTGTTGGTTTGACTAATAGGATTCATTAAAGACTACACTTTATTTGTGCAACAAGATGCCTAGCAGAGATAATTAATCTACGGCACTTGCCATGCTTTTATTTATGGGGTGTGATAACTTATATGGTATTTGAGCGACCTTTGCTTGTATGGTGTGATTCGAGGATCAAATACATGTACAAGTGAGGGATTCTAGGATTGTATGTATTGTGTGAAATGCTTAAGTGATTTTATTGTTACTATCCATACCAACAAGGTGCACCTTCTTTTTGGGCACACATCTTGAAAGAACTTCAAGGTTAAATGCATTTGGCTGAGGATAGGATCAGGATGGAGAACTGATCGCTTCGCGCGAGCCATTTTTTAAAAGCTTGACTCTACTTCAGATCTACCTAAAATCGGATGACCAATCGTCTATTCGTATCTTCTTGCATATGCCAACTAACGGTGGCATGCGCCAACTTTTCAACTTTTCACTAAGTTGAACTCTAGCACGTGCCAACTATACAAGGAGTGAGCCAATAGCTCTCGAATAAACAGACCTGGCATGTGCTCACTATGGCTGGCGTACGCCAAGTTATTAGCAGACTTGCAGCAGATTGCAATAATGAGTAAGTATGGGTTTTGTCGATCCAAAGAGACTGAGTTTTTCTACTACTCTAAGGTTTACTTACTTAACTAGGATCAAGTTATGAAGTTTGGTTGTTCACACAAGTGATCTAAACTCTAAAGCACAAATATAAAGCTAACAAATTCAAACAGAAAGATAGATATGTTATAAAATAGAATTTCAACAACTCAAACACTCAAAATGAGCAAGGTATCTAAACCAGCAACATAACCATAAGATTTAGAGGGTTTTTGGTGTATGTGATGTGGTCTGAGTGAATCTAAGGCAACTTATCCTCACTTTCGCACAAGATGAGCCAAAGTTGTTCCTAAACTGGACTTAGAATGGTTAGATATGTTCTTTCGACCCCACCAACCATCTAAGCTAGTAAAGAACCAACTATATGCTCCACTTCAAGGACAATCAATAGGTCACCAAGAAGATTTCTCTCCTAGCAAGAGTACTCATCATCAAACCAACCTTTCCATCAATTCTATCTCCTTTCGGTCTCAAATTTTGACTAGCTACTAAGACTTGGTGATCAAGCAAGTCTTAGAAATAGAATCAAGCACGTTGATAAGAAGGCACCAAACTCATATAACTACTCACACATACTATTATTTGACATGATAAGCATAAACATAGACAAAAGTAGAAAGGAGGGAGACTTATCAAGACTCCAAGCTCCCTCTCTTCAAGTCCATGTTCTTCACAGAGAAAACACTTCTATTTACTATCTAATATAAAGTTGTGTTATGTCTTGTGTCTTTTTTACAACCAAAGGCAAAAAGCCTTAAATACTTACTAACTAATAGAATAGTTTACAAAATATCTAATCTAACTTAGCTAATTAAAATATCTAAGCTAAAATATCTAAAAATGTCAGCCAACTTGTCCCCCATCCTTCTTAATAGCTCTAAGCTGACTTAAGATATTTTTCCAAATTGTTTGTCCAACACTCAGATTATTTTGCTTCTACTCGACTAGTCTGGCATATGCCAGCTTCACTTGGTGTGTGCCAGGTCTTCATGATTTCCATCATCGAGTGCAATCGGTCATCTGAGTGAATGGTCGTCTAAGTAACGGCTAGCTAGCATGCCCCAAAAAGGGTTGGCATGTGCCAGATGACCGTGCCTTGCATTCCTTAGCTTCGCATCCTCCTTCTCGTCCTTGGCTTCACGTGTCCGCTCAATCATCCTCCACTTCTCCTCGAATAAGCTCCTAAAAACAAGAAAACTCAATGAAAAACAATAAACTCAACATAAACACACAATGAACGAAAACTAACACTATGACAACTAAAACACAACTAAATCAACCTAAAACACTAAGAACGATGTACTAAAATGACACAAATAATGAGTGTTTTTGACACTCATCACAGCCCTACAGTTGAAGCTTTGATTGTCCCCAAGCAAAAACTCAAAAGACGGACAATCCTAAACAAAAATCAAATAAGAACAAACAAACACATAACAAGGTAAAGACATGGCATGAATGGATCAACACTTAACTTCCCTCAAAAACATCTGCTTGCATCATAATCAAATCATAATCTAAGTTTGTTCATCAATCCATAACACAAAGCACAACGAACTAGTAGGCACCTCAGCACTCAATTGTTTAAACAAGTGTTAACTCTACATAAAAGACACTAGAAGGTTGACCTTACGAGGATAGACAAGTGTTTCACTCATATGATCACTGTAGTTAACTTCCTATCACTTGCATACAAGTCAATATACTCAAAGCATCCTACGTCCTACTCAGCGTTATCTAAAAGTTGTAATGGTTGCTAATGATCAGGGGGTCTTTTCATCTGGTTGTGATAGGGCTTCAGGTAAAGGTGAGGTAAAATATGTGGATAGTGGCTAAACCACCCAATCTGAGGACATGTCACAAAATTAACTAATCACTCATCTAATCTAAACATCCTCACATATATAACATAAATAAGCACACTCCTCAAATATTCCAATGAATTAAGACCGAGAAGCACATGTTTTGCCTAAACACATGCCTTATTCAATATCACATTCTTTTTCATTTCTTTTCTTTTTTTTTCATATATATAACATTCACAAACTTTACAAACTTACATACTTAGCACGTTGTAGGCAACGACTCGGCTTCTAATATGACCATAACTACAACATCCCAACGAACCTAACCCAAAAAAAACCAAAGCTACCAACTAAACCCAATACACATGCAAACCTATAAGTCCTCGAATAGGATGATCAAATGTAGGGAAGATGGATAATATGGTTTGCAGTCGGCTTCCTAATCTAAGATCAAGAAAAGGCTAGGCTCAATGGGTTTAAACAATGGATATATAAGAGATTTTGTCTCTAAAGCTCTATGCTCAATGTCAAAGAATGCCCCCATCCTTTCACTAACTTCCACGTAACCTAGACTATGATAAGTACTAGTAGGATACCTCGATCAACTGACTTAGTATGCACCTCATGAAAAATATTGAGACAGATGTCTCTTCCTTCGGCTCAAATACTCACAAGGTTCACTCATCAACCCTCTAGTCTAGTCTACATAACGAAACCACTAATCTAAACAACAGAGTGCAATATTTCTACCAATTTCTAGGCTTTGTGCTCGAATTAAATTCCTAACTAAGAGAATGATAAAATTCTAACAAAAGTTGAAATTTTTTGAGGGGGATCAAATTTTTGAAAAATTCATGCCAAGTCTAAACCTAAACAAAACAACATAACATGCTAACATACTAAACAACCTAAAAGGAAGATTCTTAGAAGGAACCCTCCCCCACACTTGAAGGACACATTGTCCTCAAGATGTCTAAGATACTAATGAACACATAAACAAAATATGCATAAACATAAATAAACATGCAACACATTAACACAGTAATGACTTGTTATGTAGACTACCTTCGTGTGACCTTTTTGGCTTTAAACCTAATAGGATCACCTTGTAGGAGCATAACATAATCATTAAATGAGTTACAAGCACACAAACAAAAACAAAGTCAAAATACATAAAAGTAAACAAACAAAACAAAAACACAAGGAAAAATAAAAAAGTAAAAAGTAAAGAAGAGCTTCCTATCAATCATCAGAAGCTGGAGGAGGTGGTGGTGGGAATATGAAGCTGCTGTTGAAGTTCTCCACCCAGGTGTGCATCCGCTCAGCGTGCGCTCACTGCTGCTCGTAATACTCTTGCTGGAATTCCATGTAAGCTCTGTGATCGACATAGAACACCCTCTACTCCTCTCTCTGAGATCTAAGCTTGGCTTCCAAGCAAGCATTATAGTTGTATTGGCAGTCCCATTTGGTCGCATTGCTAACTACATAGTCTTGCAGTTGCACGCCATATCCATGAAACTACTCTCTATGATCACGTAGTTGTACCTACATCGTAGCCAACTGTTTATGTAAATAGTCCATATCTCCTTGTGTGTTAGGAGCCCAATGACTCGGTCTGACCTCATCATGATGACTGGGCTCCTGCTGCTGCTCTCTCTATGCTGGCACCCTTCCTGGTGCCCCAAGGTGGTCTTGAACTATCTTTCTCTCTTCCCACAGCTTGTACTCGACAATCTCTTCTCCATCTCTCATCATCCTCTTGATCAGCTTGCTGTAGCTTAGCTTCTAATTGTTGAGCCATATTGGCTCTCTGATAGTCCCCTGAAAAGCTGCAAACTTCCTAGGAAAAAAGTGACGAGCAATGCGAGAGATAATATGACCTAAATATAGCTATAGAGCGTGCAAAACAGTCCATTACCAGAGCAAAAGTGCAAAAAGGACAATCATGGCAAAGACAGTCAATAGCATACAACTATGACCTAAACACCTTGGACTCCTCAAAATGTCCACTAAATTTCAAGGTCATGAATTGGTGGAAGATGCCTAGATATGGCTCCCAGATAAGAGCACTCGGCGCCTTCCCCGACTCATACTTATCAAAACTAGTAATCTCCAGCCACGCTAGATGGCATCATCAGTTGGAGAAAAATCTAATGCTCTACCCCTAGGCTGAAGCTCTAATACAACATTAAACTGATCAACATCTATGCTAAACTATCTACCAAATACACGTGCAGTAAATGATCCCCTATCTGAGGTAATCTACAATGTACAATAAAATTCTAGAGAGATCTCCTGCCTAGCCATGATGCTCCTATAAGCAAAGTAATGCCATCCCCACTTCTCTAAAGCAGCTTTCATTTCAACATCAACTCCTATCTTTTGCATGTCAGTCCAGTCTACCCTATAGTGAACTCAAAGTAAGGAGATCTGATAAAAGTTGATACATTTCTCCCTCCCAATCTTCATAGATTGTGAAGGGAGCATCGTAGCAGCCTCAAATGTTAATCAAATTTGCTTTAGATGAATTTGAAGAAGAGGAATCTGACGATGAAGGTATGGGAGTTCGGGCGTGCTTAGATGCACGAGTGCGATGTGGTCAGCTTGATCCTGCAGCATTTGCCATCGTAGATTGCATTTTGGGTGTTGGGTTTTGTGGTTGGAAGGTTGGGTGATGTTGGTTTTGTCAAGATTGTCAGTTTTGAGGCTAAGGGAAGAATGGGTTTTGTTTTTATGTGAAAAATGGCAGACCCCCAATGGTTTTACATTCAAATCTGCCCGACTTGGCGTACACTAGCCACATTGGCGTGTGCCAATTCTCTCCTACATACGTGACTTGGTGTGTGCCATGTCCCTTGGCGTGCACCAGATATGTACAAACCTCAAAAATGACATACTACATATATAAACAATAACTAAAAGATCACAGAAAAGAAACAAACATGCTAATTTAATTTTTTTGGCTCTAATTTATACTACATTCCTAGAAAGCTTGAAAACCAAATGCCCCATCAGCATGGGTCAAAGTTGCAATTTTGACTTTCGCAAGTCACACAACTCACAAATGGCATACCATGACGAACTACCTCTTCGTGCAACCTTTTTGGCTTTAAGCTTAATAGGATCACGACATAGTAGCACAGTATGCTTATTTTGCGAGTTAGTGCTATTCTTGCTACAGTTTCCATCATGTTCTAATTTTCTGCACCTTGGACCAAATTCAAATCACTTCATCCTTCTCTTCTAGGCACTCTTTGATGTTCCTCTATAGTGTCTCAATGAATTTTCTTCTCGTCTCTCAATTCTCAAGGTCTCTTGTGCTCGACGGAGAATGATGAGACAAATGTCAATCGGGATCTTCCTAGAAACTAAAATACTAACTAAACAAATATACTTAGAGCAAAACATCCTGTTCTTTATTCTCTGCAGGAAAAAGAGCCTTACTATGTTTCTTTTGTTCACACACTGGATGACATATTAATAGATTGCACCTCCACATCTCAATTAATATCGCCCCCTCCAATATAAATTTTGCATCGTTGGCCGTTGACTCAAAAGACTATCCTGTCGCTATTTTTCAAATTAAGTGCTCCAAAAGGGAATACTTTAACAATTTGGTACGAGCCGCTCCACTTAGATTTGATCTTCACCGGGAAGAGTCTTAGTCATGAGTTATAGAGAAGAACATACTGCCCCTCCTTAAAATCTTTCTTGATAATGTGAGCATCATGTCTTCTTTTGGTCATTTCCTTGTAAAGCCTTGAGCTTTCGAATGCCAAGTCCCGCATTTCATCCAACTCTTCAAGTTGGAGGATTCTACGCTCTCCAGCCTTTTTGTAATTGTAGTTAAGGGTTTTAATGGCCCAAAATGCACGATGCTCAAGCTCTACTGGAAGATGGCATGCTTTGCCATAAACAAGCCTATACGATGATATTCCTATAGGTGTCCTAAATGCCGTACGATAAGCCCATAAGGCATCATCAAGCTTGTTCGACCAATCCTTCATTGCTATTCCAACTATCTTTTCTAAGATTTTCTTGAGCTCTTGATTGGAAAGCTCAACCTGTCCGCTAGTTTGGGGGTGATAAGGTGTTGCCACCTTGTGTGTTACCCCATATCTCTTTAGCAGGACTTCAAATTGCTTGTTGTAGAAATATGACCCACCATCATTGATTATCGCTCATGGCACTCCAAATCTCGAGAAGAGTTTCTTAAGAAATCGAATAACTACTCTAGCATCATTTGTTGGTGACGCCAAAGCTTCTACCCATTTTGAAACATAGTCTACTCCTACTAAGATATACTTGTTGCCATATGATGTCGGGAAAGGACCCATGAAGTCTAATCCCCAAACGTCAAAGAGCTTAATCACTAAAATTTCAGATAACGGTATCTCATTCCTTTTTGAGATGTTTCCCATTCTTTGGCAGCAGTCACACTACTCAACATAACTACGTGCATCCTTGAAGATGAAAGGCCAATAGAAATCGCATTCAAAGACTTGAGATGCGGTTCTTGAAGCTTCATAATGACCTGAGTAAGGTGCATTATGGCATTGCTCTAAAATATTTGCTACTTCCCAACTAGCAATGCAACGTCAAAGAATCCCATCACTACACCTCTTGAAGAGGTAAGGATCATCCCAAACATACATCCAAACATCCTGTATAAATTTTTTCCTTTGTGGATAACTCAGATCTATCGGAATAATTCTTCCAACTAAAAAGTTGGCAAAATCTGCATACCAGGGATCTTCTACTCGACTCATTCTCATCAGAGTTTCATCTGGAAACTCTTCTTGAATATTTCCTTTAATCTCCATCCCGTCTCTTTTTTCTAATCTAAAGAGATGATGTGCGACAACATTTTCTGCTCCTTTCTTGTCCTTGATGGACAAGTCAAATTCTTGTAGTAATAAAATCCAGCGCATCAAGTGAGGTTCGGCATCTTGCTTTGAGAAAAGATATCTCAAAGCTGTATGATCATTGTAAATTATAACTTTCAAACCAAGCAAGTTTGGTCTGAATTTGAGTTGAGCTTCTGCCAGTACTCTACTAGCATAGTAGATGACATGAAGCTTTCCCTCTTTCTTCAACCCAAAGCGCGATCACTTGCATCACACATTATTTCGAATAGAAGTTTCCAGTCCATTGATGAAATCACAGGAGTTGTTATAAGAGCTTTCTTGAGAGCATCAAATGCCTTAAGCCAGTGCCTATCAAAGTTGAAGGATACATCCTTAACTAGAAAATTTGTTAGAGGCTTAGCAATTAGAGAGAAGTTCTTGATGAATCTTCTATAAAATCTGACATGACCTAGAAATGCTCTAACTCCTTTAATTATGGTTGGTGCATCCATTTTCTCTATTGCCTCTGTCTTAGCTCTATCTACTTCCATACCAGCTCTAGATATCTTATGCCCAAGGACTATCCCTTTGTCTACCATAAAATGGCACTTTTCCCAATTGAGCACAAGATTCTTTTCCTCACATCTCTTTAATACTTTGTCTAGGTTATCAAGACAATGATCAAATGAGTCTCCAAAAACAGAAAAGTCATCCATGAAGATTTCCATAATCTTCTTGTTCATCTCCCAGAAGATCAACTCCATGCAACGTTGAAATGTTGCTGGGGCACAACTTAATCCAAAAGGCATTTTGCAATATGCAAAAATACCAAAGGGACATGTGAAAGATGTCTTCTATTGATCTCTGGGGTATATTGCAATTTGGTTGTACCCAGAGTACCCATCCAAAAAGCAATAATAAGAATACCCCACAATCCTTTCCAATATTTGATCAATGAAAGGGAGTGGAAAATGATCTTTCCATGTGGTGTCATTTAATTTATGATAATCGGGCTAACCCATTCACTATTCAAGATTGGATAGATAATTCCAGCTTTGAGGAGTTTTATCACTTCCTTCTTAACAACCTACTTCATGTTAGGATTAAGTCTCCTTTGTCGATTTACTCTAGGCCTCTCTCCATCCTCTATGTGAGCACTTTCTCTTCTTCATCCTTAGTGAGCTTGTTCAATATAATAATCGGTAATCTCCCTCCATCTATTAAGAATGCATATCTCAGATGTGAAGGTAGCTCTTTCAGTTCTAAGAAAGGAGCTTTCACAATTGAAGGTGGAGTCCGATATTTTAAATGAATTTCAAGCTCCTCAAGTAAACCCTTCTTATCAGTTTCCTCCTTTACTTCTTCCACTATATCCTCATCTTCTTCTTTCTCTAGTTCTTTATTCTCAATACTAGAGATCTTTTCCTTGTAGAACTCGAGGATACACTCATCCACCACATCAATTTTCATGCACATCTCTTATCAAGAGGATGTCGCATAACACTTGTCATGTTAAACTCAACCTTCTTGTCTCCATTTTGTAGCACCAATTTACCATTATGCACATCCACCAATGCATGTGCTGTATTGAGGAAAGTCTACCATAAATCAATGGACAATTCTTGTCCTTAGAGAAATCCAGTACCACAAAGTCAACTGGGAAGAAGAACTTGTCAATCTTCACCAAGACATCCTAAACCACACTGAATGGCTTCTTAACAGTTTGGTCTGCCAATTGGAGAAGTACAGAAGTTGGCTTAACTTCACACAAACCTAATTTTTGAAATGTAGACAAAGGCATCAAGTTGATACTTGCGCCTAAATTACACAGACATTTTGGAAACTTGGTTAAAACTCCCTGGATCTTTTAGCTTTATCAGAAGATATTTTGAGATTAGAGAGCTACAATTTGCCGTAAGGGAATTGTCTCTCCATCTTCCCATTTCCTCTTCTCAGTGATGAGTTCCTTTAGAAACTTGGCATAATGTGGAACTTGATCTAGCATCTCTAAAAAAGAGACACTTATTTGTACATTCTTCATTTTCTCCATGAAGCGAAGAAATTTTTCATCCATTCCCGACTTTCTCTTTACCCTTCAAGGATAAGGAAGAATAGGGACCATTGGTGGTGGTAGTACGTAAATTTCTTCCTCCTCCGTAACTTCTTCTTGTAGGACCTTATCTTTCAGCACTTCTTCTTCCTTATCTTTTTCTAGACTCACCATATCACTTTCCTTAGCCTTCTCTTTGATTTTTTGAGAAGCTAATTCCTTGCCACTTCTTAAGGAGATTGCATTAACTTGCCCGCGAGGATTTGTTCTGCCTTACTTCCTGGGCTGCTAATGCCTTCAAGATTTGACTTTGGTTGTTGGATGAGTCTCCCGTTTGTTGGATGAACTTCTCAACCTTGTCAAATCTGTCCTCAAGTGCTACCATCCTTTCTCCCAAGAACCCACGTGGTTGAAAACCAGGTGTTGGTCCTTGTTGTGAGATGCGTAAAGGCAATCTTTTATCAGGATTGATTGCCATACTATCATCATTATTTCTATCTTTCCATGAGAAGTTAGGGTGGTTTCTCCAACCAGGATTGTAAGTAGAGGAATATGGATTTTTTACCATTCAGTTTCCTCCTTGTCCTTGACCACTCACAAAGTTAACCTGCTTTGTAGATTGGCTCATCATCGCACATTGACTAATCTCATGGCCAATATTGCCACAGGCTTCGTTTAAAGTCAAATCGCGCAATTGCTTTGACATCAAGTCTAATTGTGCTTGAAAAGACAAGGAAGCATCAAGTTTAATTATTTCTCTTCTCTCACTCCGCTCAGTTACCTCCCTTAACTCTCTAATGGGTTGTTTTTTTCTCTCATTTATGATAATCCTATTTGTTGCTGCCAGTTCTTCCAGAATATGGTGTGCTTCATCTTTTTCCTTTCTCATGAAATTTCCATTGGACGCTGAATCAATGTTTCCCATAGTTGTTGGCGATAGGCTAAAATAAAAAGTTTTAAGAAGAGACTCCTCAGAAAAACCATGGTACGGGCATTTTCGTTGCAATTCCTTAAATCTCTCCCAAGTTCACTCAAAGACTCTCCTTCATATTGTTCAAAGTTGGTGATCTCATTAACGAGCTTGTTAGTCTTTGAGTAGGGGAAATATTTGTCAAGGAAAGCATTTGCCAATTGCTCCCATGTGGTTATTGGAGTACCCTTAAGTTGCTTATACCAAAGTTTAGCATTGTCCCTTAATGTATAAGGAAACATTCTAATCTTAACAGCATCATAAGACGCTCCAGGATACTTAAAATTATCAGCTAATTCTATGAAGTTTCCCAGATGTTCATTAGGATCTTCATTAGGCAAAGAACTGACGCAAAGCTTGAAGTAGATGAATCACGGCCGGCTTAATTTCAAAGTGATTAGCTTCAACAGTTGGTCATTAGATTCCCATTTTGGCTCCTTCGTATGTTGATCTCCCATGGTCCATTAAAGAATGTCTAGGGGTATGAACTCCAGCCCCTTGACCCTCTTGCCTATGGTCTATTCTCTCTTTTTCTCGTCTCTTTTTCTCGTCTCTCCTTATGCAATGACCTTTCTAACCGCATTATTTCTTTTTTAATATCCAACGGAGAAATAGTGGTTGAATGGGTAATGGCATGCATGTAACTTGTCAAGCAAGATAAGTCACTTGATCAAAAAGTAAACAAAAAATAAAAATAAAAACAAAAATATATTTATCCTAATCCGAGTTCGTAAACAGAATTAAGAGTCTAAATCTCAATCCCCAGCAATGGCATCAATTGATCGCTTTGTGCGAGCTATCCTATAAAAGCAAGACTCTACTTCAAATTTACTTAAAACTGGATGACCAGTTGTCTGTTTGTATCTTCTGGCATATGCCAACTTTTCAACTTTTCACTTACTTGAACTCTAGCACGTGCTAACTATACAAGGCACGAGCCAAAAGTTCTCGAACAAAATAGACCCAGCGTGCGCCAACTATGGCTGGCGTACGCCAAGTTATCAATAGACTTGTAATAGATTGCAACAATGAGTAAGTACGGGTTTTGTCGATCCATTGAGACTGAGTTTTTCCACTACTCTAAGGTTTACTAACTTAACTAAGATCATGTTATGAAGTTTGGTTGTTTACACAAGTGATCTAAACTCTAAAGCACAAATATAAAGCTAGCAAATTCTAACACAAAGATAGATATGTTATAAAACAGAATTTCAACAACTCAAACACTTAAAATGAGCAAGGTACCTAAACCAGCAAAATAACCATAAGATTTAGAGGGTTTTTAGTGTATATGATGTGGTCCGAGTGAATCTAAGGCAACTAATCCTCACTTTCGCACAAGATTAGCCAAAGTTGTTCCTAAACTACACTTAGATTGGTTAGATATGTTCTTTCGACCCTACCAGCCATCTAAGCTAGTAAAGAACCAACTATATGCTCCACTCCAAGGACAATCAGTAGGTCGCCAAGTAGATTTCTCTCCTAGCAAGAGTACTCATCATCAAACCAACCTATCCATCACTTCTATCTCCTTTCGGTCTCAAGTTTTGACTAGCTACTGAGGCTTGGTGATCAAGCAAGTCTAAGCAATAGGATCAAGCACGTTGATAAGAACACATACATGAACATACACACCTCCATACATTGGCTACATCAAAGGTAACAAGGTACCAAACTCATATAACTACTCACACATACTATTTAATTACCCTCAGGTCTCTGAACTATTGACGATTTTGTAATAGGGTCCCTGTGTAATTTGAATAAGATTTAAGGTCCCTGTGTTATAACGAAATATTACTCTCAGGTCCTTGGCTTAACCTTCGCTGACATCATCAATTTTTTTTTATTTTTTTAACACTGAATTGACCAAAATACCCTTAAGCCAAAAATAAAAAAATCCAAAAAACAAAATAAAAATTAGAGAAAAGTACAAAAAAGTCCTGTGGTTTCACTTTTATGATTGATAGGCTTAGTTCGTCAACTTTCGGTAGAACAATCATAACTTTCGCATACATACTCTAAATCGAGCGATTCCAAAACGAGAGGATCCGTAAGATCTAGATCTACGACTTTGATGTTGAGCGTTTGGTGAAATTCGGAAGCGGGTGAGGGGTATTTCTGGAATTCCATAGGTTTGGGACGAATTTATGATATAATAAAAATAATTGAAAAAAATTTGAGATTTGGGACTAAAATGTAAAAAAAACGAGATGAAAAAGAAATTTTTCATAGATTCGGGACGAATTTAGGTTCGGAGGACTAAAAGTGAAACCACAGGACTTTTTTGTACTTTTCCCTAATTTTTATTTTGTTTTTTGGATTTTTTTATTTTTGGCTTAAGGGTATTTTGGTCAATTCAGTGTTAAAAAAATAAAAAATAATTGATGATGTCAGCGAAGGTTAAGCCAGGGACCTGAGAGTAATATTTCGTTATAACACAGGGACCTTAAATCTTATTCAAATTACACAGGGACCCTATTACAAAATCGTCAATAGTTCAGGGACCTGAAAGTAACTAACCCTATTATTTAACATGATAAGCATAAACATAAACAAAAGTAGAAAGGAGGGAGACTTATCAAGACTCCAAGCTCCCTCTCTTCAAGTCCACATTCTTCATAGAGAAAACACTTCTATTTACTATCTAATATAAAGTTGTGTTATATCTTGTGTCTTTTTTTACAAACCAAAGGCAAAAAGCCTTAAATACTTACTAACAAATGGAATAGTTTACAAAATATCTAATATAACTTAGCTAACTAAAATATCTAAGCTAAAATATCTAAAAATATCAGCCAACTTCTCCCCCATCCTTCCTGAAAGCTCTAAGCCGACTTAAGATATTTTCCCAAATTGTTTGTCCAACACTCAGATTATTTTGCTTCTGCTCGACTAGTCTGGCGTACTCCAGCTTCACTTGGCGTGCGGCAGGTCTTCACGATTTCCATCCTCGACTGCAATCGGTCGTCTGAGTGAATGGTTGTCTGAGTAACGGCTAGCTAGCATGTGCCAAAAAAGGTTGGCGTGCGCCAAATAACTGTGCCTTGCATTCCTTAGCTTCGCTCTCGTCCTTGGCTTCGTGTGTCTGCTCAATCATCCTCCATTTCTCCTTGAATAAGCTCCTGAAAACAAGAAAACTCAATGAAAAATGATAAACTCAACATAAACACACAATGAACGAAAACTAACACTATGACAACTAAAATACAACTAAATCAACCTAAAACACTAAAAACGATCTAATAAAATGACACGAATAATGAGTGTTTTTGACACTCATCAATGACCTCCTGGAAAGTTTTCCAAGGTGCGTGCAAGTAAGGACAAAACATGTTGAAAAGACCTATGTTGGTATAGTGGAGCCAGTTGGTCAAATCATGGGGCGTTACACCACTATACTTAACTGTTGAGCAGTGGTCTTCAAAAGTTTGGATATGCTTCGCGCAATTTTCAGAAGGAGAGCCCCCAAACTGGTCTTAGAGAATTATCTGAATAAGGCTAGTTTTGATCTCAAAATTTTTGGCTTCCACAGTTGGGTACACAGTACTGGGTCTAAGATCAACCAGTCTAGGGTACGTCTTCCTCCTTGCATTGTTGGCTGGAACATTGACTACCTGGTGATCTTCATCTCGTCCTTGTGTTGATTCCTTCTTCTTAAATGAAAGGTTTGTTGAATCTCTGAATCGCACTCAAGAAGGGGTTGGTTGTCACAACGGGTATATGGCATACACCTCTTGCACTCTCACTAAACTACAAAACTCAACAAAGAGGATCAAATGTAGTGATAAACAACGAAGATGTAGTAAAGCTTAGTATCAAAATCAAGAAAACTATATCCAATATTAAAAACAGATTGATTTCAATCTGTCCTCGACAATGGTGCCAAAACTTGATGCAATAAATAGCGGGTTAAGAATACGTACAAGAGAATATGATCTCACAAGTAATATAGTAAAAACTAAGATTGTCTCCATAGGGACAAACAAATCAATTCTCTAATTACCAAATTTTGAATTCACAATTTTAATGTAAGCAATTGAAACTAAGTGATTGGTTGGTGAATTAAACTACGAATCATTACGCAAACCTAAGGTTGTCAATCCTAAATTTGAATAACACTCAAATTATAATGACAAAACGAAACAAAACAACGAAACAAATTAAATGGATGTAGTCACGTACTAAGAACTGAGGTTGTCAATCTCAATCCAAAGTATGCACAGTTCAAGAGAATCAAGTAATAAACAATTGATGATGAATGAAAAGACAATGTTCAATTGCAAGGCATGAAAATACCTTGTTACGCAACAATCTTGAGTTGTTGATTACAATTCTCCAAAGAAAATCAAAAAAGAAACAATAGCTAATGAACTCTAACTAGGTCTAAGAGTATGAGCTGAATGAATGTCCCCTCCAAATACCTAGTTAACCTATTTATAATAACAAGAAGTCCTAAATAGGTGAAACTCCACTAAAACTGGAAATCGTCTGCCAGGCTAGTGCTCATTGAAAAGATAGTGTCTGCTGAGCTCTTCTTCATAATGCTCCTAGTGTCCACTGATAAGCAAGCAACTATTGGTTCTCTCTTGTAAAGTTTCTATTCTCCTCAGCATTTGCTGATAAGCTAGCGACCGTTGGGCCTCAACATCTGCTAATAAGCCAGCGATCACTAGGCCTCAGCATCCGCTAATAAGCTAGTGACTGCTGGCCCTCAGCGTTCACTAGAAAGCTAATGACCACTGGGCCTCAGCATCCTTTAAAAAGTCAGCACTTGCTGGATCTGCTGCAACAGCTCTCCGATTCTTCGTCAAACCTTCTTGCGATCTCACTAATTCTTGTCCCACTAGCCATTCATTATTGATAGACTTTTTTCCATGTTTAAAAGTGTACTAATGTTATATGGTTAGGTTATCCCGGTGAACTGATTTTTCTGTGAAAGAAGGTCCACTGCAATAGAAGCTCACTATTGCAACAACTACCATAAAAAATCGCACTTCAAAGGCCACCAAATTTTGTCGTGAAAGAGGTTATTGACTTACGATAGGTAATAAGCATTGTTCTCAAAAAGGACCTGGAGGTTCACCCAGAAATGGGTCTGACCTATGGGCCAGCTATATAGATATATAGGTAAATAATTGATGTAATAAATTAATAGTAACATATAAACATATCAATTTTTAAAAAATATACCAAATTAAGTATTTATACAAATGGATAATCTCGAACAAAAAATAAAATCATAAATTATTGAAACTTTCCAGTTGAACCATTCCGGTCCGACCAGATTTCTTCCAACTCGATTGGTGAGCGGGCGTCTACCCAAAAATGGGTTGTTGAGTGGGCTAATTAGCGGTTTGATAGGCCCGATCATCGGTCGGACCACATTTTTTAAAACAATGGTAATAAGGATTAATGTGGGCCTATTGGGCTTCATAAAAATAGTTTTGTGGAATGGGTTATCATGGAATATTGAGAGGGGTAAATCAGGTAAGGTTTGAATCCAAAGGTATTCTGTCAAAATTGAAAGGAGAAAAGGTAGTAAAAGTAATGAGCTTAAAGACCTCATCCATCTCAAAATATCATATTAGAAATAAAACACACAAAACTAATAGATATCCCATTTCTCGACGTAACACAATAAAACACTTAAAAGATGCATACAGCATGTCACATACACACAAAATATAACTAACACATACCCGACTAACGCTAAAAAGTCATGTGTTTACACACACATCACACCCCCACACTTACTTCCTCACTTGTCCTCAAGGAAGGCACATCAGAATAACCAAATCAATGGTATCCTCAACATTCAAGCCTTCATCACAAGACTACCCCATAATCTCGTAGATCACGCCGAGTATAATGAACAAGAATCTCATAGACAATCCACCCTTAATTTTTTAACCTAGTAGGGTTGGATAGATATATATGCTCACATGTATATAGTAGTCAACTATCCTATCACTCGCGTACACATTTGGGATTTTAGATTGCTAGAAATTATATCAAAATACACTCAAAACAAGGCAAATTGTGTCATTAGAGGGACTTTTTTGGGGTTATAACGAGGCTGCGGGTAAAAGTGAGCATATATGTATGAGCCACCACCCAATTCGAGGAGCTATACAAAAATATTCTAACTCTCGTCTATTCTATGCATCTCGCCCTATGTCTAAATGCTCATCCCAATGTCCCCCAAATCCTAAAGACCAATTATTCCTGACTTGCTCCATTATTCTTTGTGCTTTTTCTTTCACAATCATTCTTTTCTTTCAACTCTCTTTGATCTTTCAATTTTTCCTTTCCAACTTTTCACTTTCATTTTTCTTTTCATTCTTTATCCATTTTTCTTCCTTTTTCTTTTTGTTTTTCTAGCACAAGATTGTTTTCTCTTGTGGAACACAACAAGTTAAGTCTTTACATTTTTTCTGGTCTTCAACTACTAGTAATCCCCACTTGATCATCCCGCATAAGCTATGATACTATATGAATCCTTACAACATTCTCAATAAGATGTAATCTTAATGCTTCCTCAAAAGGATAGTAAAAGGTGGGTGGCTTACATATAGTATTTCAATAAATAGGCTCAAGCTTAACGGGTTAAATAATGGCTATGCATAGGGATTTTTGGCTCTAAGGCTCTATGCTCATAACAAAGATGGCCCTCGACACTCTCTACCTCATCGAGTTATGCTAGGAAATCATATAACACTCTAATTACCTAGATCGTGCAAGCACCTCATGAATAAACAAGAACGATTGTCCTCTCATTCGGCTCAAAATCCTTACAAGGTCACTTGTCAACTTCTTTAGTCTAACCTACCAAATGCAACGACTAGCCTAAATGACTGAGGGTGAGATTGCTATATATCCCTATTCATTCTACTCAAGTTTGGTGACTAGAGTGACATATGGTCTAGCTTCTAACAAAAGTTTTAAAAATTGAGGGGTGCTTCATTACTTGCCAAGACTCGAACACTTCAATCAAAAACACAAGTCACACTCAGAACAAACTCGATCACATGCGTATGACAGTAGAGCAAAGAAACACATATAGTAATTCAAGCACACAGTGAGTAATGTTCATCACTATCTCCATAAAAGCATTTGTAAATCCCTAAGCCTATAACACCATATTTAGTAAATCCTATTATAGTGTATCAAAAGCCTTTCATATGTCAAACTTGATGGTCATATTGCCACCATTTTTGTATTTGCTTAAACAATTGACACCCTCAAAAGTCAGTGCCATATAGTCATGGATCCTGCGACCTAAAACAAAGCCAAACCTACCAAACCTATAGGCCAAAATATTTATCACAAGATTGTGAACAAAGTTGCCTAACACAATCAGTTTATAATTCTCAACTCTTTGTGCCCCTAAGATCTTTAGAATTACTAATACAAAATTGGCATTAAGCCTAGCTGAGATACAATGAGAGAAAAAGAACTCATGGATAACCAAAACCACATCCTACCTAATAATATCTCAAGCATTCTGGAAGAAATGACCACTAAAATCATCAGGACCTGGGGAACTATCTGGATTCATCCCAAAAACTGTATATTGAATCTCCTCTTTTGAGGAAATTCAAATCAGCTCTTCATTCGGCTTAGCCAAAAACCATCCTAGCAATAAGTTCCTGAGCAAACCCAACATAGTCATATCCAAGTGGTAGTAAGAAACAATATGATCCCAAATAAAACCTTATCCTCTGTCAGCTATCTATCCACCATCATCAAGGAAATGCCCAAATGGCTCTAAAAAATCTACACACTCCTATACAAGAAAGTAAAATTCTTGTCCCCATCCCTGAGCCAAGTAATCCTTGTCTGCTATCTCAGAAATAAGCTAAGCTGCTCTAAGGTAACATTATAATCTCAAAGTGCCTCCATATCCTTAATAATTAGATCATCCCAAAGGTCATGTATCTCAATACTATTCTACACCTTCTCAATCTAGTTATCTACACTACTAAAATTCTAATGAATATCCCCAAAGACCTCTTTGTTCTACTTCATTAGCTCTCTCTTCAGTCTTCGAAGCTTTCCTATCAAAGAAGAAATGGCATTAGATGGCTAGCTCCATTTCACAAATGCCAGAAAGCCCTTATGGGAAGCCTACATAGCCTGATAACGTAAAGGCTTATTGTCACAACCTAAACACGAGGTCCATGATCAACGCTAGATCATGTTAAACTTAACAAATTCGTCATAACCTAGGAAGCCTCAAACATAATATATCATTCTCATTAGTAAAATTGTCAAACTCAATTTCTAAAACATTATTTTCTTAAAGAAACAAATTCAACAATATTCAAAATCTGGAAAGGAAAATTCAAAAGTTAAGTACACACCTCTAACATCATATCAACAAACTCATCCATCTCAAATCATAAACAAAGAATTACCTACATATTACATATTTATAACAATCTAAGGTCATCTGTCAAATGACCAACAAATATGTACAATGGAGCGACCAAGATTACAAAAGATAAAGATCATCTGGAGACCTTCAAATGTAGCCCGAGATGAAAGACAACGAGCTGACTTAGATAGACAAGCTTCTCCACATGCAAACATGTATTTCACCAACCATTTTCCCCCAACCATTCCAACACATACAACACAATAAACAAAAACATATGCATTTAATAACGAAGATCATCAAAGTAATCATATAGTAATATAACCACGGATTCATATGGACTTTCACAAATACATAACACAAATTGGATGAACTTTTGATAGGCCTAGATAGTGTCACTCCCACGCAGACATGAGGATACCATATCTTAAAGGTGCCAACATAAACAAACTCTGTCGGTCAAATAGATCATATCGTATACAAATCTAATGCATCCTCAATATATGTGCACATATGCCAACATCCCTGGTTGGTCACGAGTAGACCTCATCATCCATCACCTCATAAATGACAAATCCAAACATACAAACCACATATTTTACATGTATCCAAATACATATCAAAATAACTTCACATCAGAAATTGAACAAATCCGCCCAATACAAGCATCTTGAATATGTAAAGAGCTCCTAGGAGATATAAAAATTCATTTGACAACTTCATATTTTCGGATTTATACATGGCAGCCCCAAAACCTACACTATAGTTCACAAAACTACACCACCGATATTTGATTTCTCTTCCAACTTCTATACATACAAAATCCTAGCTTAAACCTACCTTCAAACCCTTTATCTATTTCCATATTAATCTATTCTAAGCTTCACCTACTAGCTTCTTCAAGTTCAAATAAAAGATCTACTCAAATTAAACAAAATCCTACAAAGTTTCTTACCTCTTATTCCAAGAAGTTCAAAGATGTTCTCTTTTCTTTCCTCCCCTTTTTCCTTAGTTTTCCCCTCTCTTCCAAGCCTTATCTCTCTGTTTTTCCTTCCTAAAATATCTAGATGGTTCGTGCCTATCCTTTACTTCAAAAGAAAGTTTACTTTTATATGGATGGTAAGTAGCTTAGTCATCATAGTCAACTTGCATAAAAATTTTCCTTTTTATCCTAAACTTTTCTGGCCTTTGAAAATCAATCCTAAACTTCTTAATATATTCTAATAAGTCCTTAGATGAGCCATAATCAAATATAATCACATAACAAATAATATTCACAAAACTCCTTAATACTGATGAAATCAACCCTATATCCGAACCCTTAAATTCTTGCTCCGTTTGAGCCATATTATCTAATAACTTACAAAAATAAACAAACCATGTTATAGGTCTATGTATTAGGAAACCATATGAGTTAGAATCATTAAATTTGGAGTTCGAACGAGAAAGTAATGTCTATTTTATCAAACTATGACGGTTATGTCTAAACTCTTCCAAAACCAATCTTATTATGTTGTAACAATTTTTTTTTGTTGAAGGGTAAAGGTATCACACTTATGTCCACTTAGAACAATGTCCTCTAAATGTCAACAAAATGAACTTATGGTCTGAGGCATTACAAATAAGAGGCATGCACTGAACAAAATGCCATAAGTATATAAAAGCTAGTGATACCAAAGCCTGATCCAACTTGGACTTCACTCGCCCCTAACTAATCTCCCAGTGGGGTACGTGAACTATCCACTAGACATAGGAACATCCATGAAACTAGCATTGTTTGTGTAGGCCTAGAAATCAATGCAAGACTGTCTCATAGGAAATTAATTACTTTGCTGCTCAGGAGCACCCAAAATAGCATTAAAATTTCCTAGTTACATCAAAGGCCCATCATGCAAGCTCATCAAGCCATCCCAAAGAGCATGATACTTGTGGTAGCAAACATGTGCATAAACAAACCCTATGTTACCAGAGGGTATGAAAAACCAAAGTTTGAGGAATACAAAGCAATACCTCCACTAGAATTGAACCTGGCGATTTGGTAAATACCCACAGAGTCAGAAGCTTCTTGCCTTGGTCATTGACCCAACCAAACAAAAGCCCAACAATGTCCAAAACATGTCATATACTGCATAAAAAGGAACCATAGGCCAAAAAATAACCAACCAAATCAGCATATGTCTCAAGCAATGCTTGTGAAGTTGGGTACTAGCATGCTCAGACCTAATACCCCTAATGTTCCAAAATAGCACAATCATGGTGTCATAGAGAGCAAACATTTAGAAGATGACCTCATTAGAGGCATAAATTGACTCATCGTACGTAGAGCGAAAGCCTACTCTATATCTCAACCTAGTCTGCCCACAATGGGAACCAATAATGGACATCAACTGAAGACTAGGCTCATATGTGTTGTCCATAATATCTGCGTCCATATTATTCATGCACTGAATAGGAGTAGCTCCCTCTCTGAGGCTAACTCGTTGTATCCTAACCAGCACAATGTCACTAATTGATTGGCCCAACGAGCCCTACTCATCTCAAGACACCTCATCAATAGAATCCCTAGTTACTATGAAATCTAAGAAACCCCCTCCAAAGTTCAAGGCTCTATCATATCTATTTGAGGTTTGACCACCTAACCCAAAGTCTTAAAAACACCCTTTGAGTCATCCCTAGTATCTTCTAGCACCTCAGCTACCTTCCTAGTGCTCACACTTTTACCCTACCTAATAACTAAAGTGAAATCCTCTGACTAGGATAGAGGATGATGCTCTATCATGGGCCTCTCCCAAACCTCCTCAACCATAGTATCCTCTACCAGGTGTATCTCCCATCCTCCAAAATAGGAAAGGAGTATCTACCATGAAAGGCATAGTCATACCTGCATTACTAGATGTAAAAAATGTTGTATAACTAGGACTGGCCAAAATGACTCAACCCATCTGCTACCAGACCTTCTCCTTGGAGACTAGGGCCATCCTGTCCCTATCAGCTAGAGCTAAGGAAGTTTTTGCAACCCTCCTCTCTTCTAACACTGTCCCGTTTTCTAACTACCTTACTCAGTAACCTATATAAACCCTTCTCATGCCCTCGTACTTTAAAGTGCACACAAAACTTAGGTGTGTCCAAATACTGAACCTCTAGCTCAACCTCCATATACTAAAAAATTGAGACACTTGTGTGGCTTGGACTTATTCAAATCAAGTTCAACAAGGACCTGAACACTCACACCATTCATTTGTCCAAAGCTACAATATCAAGATAGATCAGCTTGTCTATTGCCTTTGCCAAGCCAAAAATAATATCTGAAATGATGTGCTCACTATTCAACCCAACTAGCCTGATCTAAGTACTTGTCACGACCCAAACTGAGGTTGGTGATCAGCGCTAGACTCTGTGACATCTCAACAACACAATACAGGCCTAGCAAGCTTCAAACCATCTTACAACATTCAAATCAAGTGGAAGGTGAATTATCAACAAAAACCATCAAGGTCTCTTATCACCATACAAAAACCAAACCAAATTAATTTACAAATTGAAAATTACAAACATCTCCAAAGTACTATTACTACGGAGCAACTATACAAAAGAGAACAGTGGCACCATCCAGAGACCTCAAAAGTAGTCCTCGAAAGAGAAAGAGTTGGGTTGGTAATATGAACACTCAAAATGAACTAAGATCTGTGAGAACCTGAAATAGATAGTAAGGGGTAAGTGTGTGAAAACACTTAGCAAGGGAATAGAACATAATATATTGGTTATGGTTAACATATGCATGCACCAAAACTCAACCATGCTCGACTTCACTCAAAATCAGAATGCGTGATCACCAAATGCTATACGTAATACCAAACACCATATAAACACACACACACAAAGAGCTATGAATAAGTTTTGTATTGCCCCTTCCTCTGACTGCTAGGGATATCCAAATGGCCAAACAAATCTCTGTCAACACAAATACAAATCTAGTGTACAAATGTAAGCTAGTGATAGCAAACAAATGTAAACTAGTGATACCCCCAAAACTATGAGCTCAAAGACTAACATCCTCAATTAATACGGGAAAGCCTATTCATTTCTCTCATAAAAACACATATCTTATCAAACAAATGACCCAATAGTCCAGAATATATCCATCAGACAAAACAAATCAGCTACGAGCTAGCACTCTAGTCGGCTGTTCATAAATGTCACATGCCTACAACATAATCACAAATATGTCCAAAAGTATCATGGACCAAACTATATGCATGTGTGGCACACACAATCAAGCTCCAAAATTTATCATGTACTATTCGCTTATATAGACAAACACTGCTCAAAATGTGCTGATTCTCAAATCGAATACTCCTTCCACTTCAAGCTCCTCAAATCTTGGCAAACTCTGTCCAAACATATACAACCATATCATGAGGTTAACTCTTGGTTTCCAAAACCAATTCACCTCAAACACTTCATAACGACCAATTGAAATACATTTGCAATCCATCATCGCAAAATCAACCAAACAAAACCAATATCTCAAATCCTTTACACACTTGGCACATCATCGAATACACTTACTAGAGATCATCGCAAGTTTCATCGCAATCAATCATTCAGAAATAGCTCAAACATACCAAAGATAACCCACAAATCACTTCAAATCAACTCTCTTACATATACTTAGAAACTCAGACTCTCAATTTAACCTCAGTTTTCCAAAGAATCAATTTTATCAAATTTCACTCTTCAAACTCGTGCAACCTAGAACACAGCCAGTTATCCAAACTTCAACGAGGCATACAGAATGTTTTCTTCAACCAAATCAATCATATAATAGAGATTTTGAAAGCTCAAAAAGTACTCTATAATTGGCTTCACAAAAACTAAGTCCAATTCGGAGGTTAAGACCACTTACCAAGTCAATCTTTGTTCCCTTGCTCAACTGGGTATCTCAGTGATCATATGACAGTTCAAAGATGATTTCCCATTAACTCATTAATCCAAATCACACATATAATACACCGTTAGAAAGGTCTCTTTGTGCACTAGAACTTCCTTGACAATTACAAAACCTGAATCAGAGCAAAAAGGTCACTTACCAAGTCAATACTTTTGGAGCTACCTGCTTCTTCCTCTTTCCTCTAACTCTCTCTTCTTTTCTCTGTTTCGGTTTGTACCTTATCTCCAGATTTTCTCACCTCTTTTATACCCTTCCTAAGCATAAGAAGGCAATAGGTAAGTCATGAGCAGCTTGTTTCACCTCCTCCTTTAACTTTTAACCTTGGTAACATGTGATTGGACCCTTGTAAGTTATGGTCCAATCACAATTCTCTAACCTTGGTAACATGTGATTGGACCCTTGTTCCAGATCGTTTTTCATCTACTTTCTTTGATTTCTAACCAAACTTATGACTTAGTTGTAGGTTTATGTCTCTAGTTTCCATATTGTACTCACTTGCATCATTTGGAGTCAAAATGGGAGAGTTATGGATGTTTTACTACACAAGGGTCAATCTGTCCGAAGTTGATCGACTAGTTTTACGCAACTTGGAAATTCATCGAGTAAACTTCATTGAACTTGCACCAACTTGCTAAGGAGATTAAAGGACATCTTAATGCACCTTCAAAATTATTTCCTTCAAGTACATGTCACAAAGCAATAGCGACCGACCAAATTTTCTAGGTTTTATAGTATTAGCTGCTGAAGAGACCTATCTATTGGGCCTGAAAAACAAAACCCAAGGTTGCAAAAAATCCTCCCATACAACAATTTTCATGTGCTAGCTGCCCAAATTTATTCCTTATCTGCATTCACTTAGAACTGGAAGTAATACTAGCCTACACCAATCGATATCATGCTCTAAGTAGTAGTGCCCAATACCTTGGACAAATCACCTTGCAAAGCAACAAAAGTATATGTCTTAGACCCTTTTGAGAGCACAAGATGTCCAATAAAAGCATAATGGCTAAAATTAGGATATGTCTAAGAATATGTATGGCCAACAATAAGTGTCAGCTTATCATCAAACATAATAAAGTCAAGCCATTATTGAAATAGGTCCAACCCCCAGGCTAGGATCGTGTTAGGGCATCACATGAAAAGCACCCAGCTACTAGGGGAGATTGAGCAAATATCGAGGTAGACGATAAAAGTTTCCTTGCTCGTAGTGGCTCTAGAGTAGACTTCTATATGTTAATATTGTCACTATGTCATTAGTTCTAGTAGTAGCATCAACAATGATAGAAGGATAGCCTACAAAAGATTCAGCTGTGCACATTATCTCACAAAATTCATAACAGAAAAGCTAGTCAAAATAGGGCCAGATGGTAGAACAAAAACTTCCCTAACACCAGCATCGAGCTTAAGTTCCCAAGTATAAAGAGAATAAGACCCTTGCATGGGTAGACTATAGACTCCTCTCATAGGTAGTGATTTCCCTAGTATATCAGCATCTAATATTAGGGAAGATCAGATAAGCATCCACCCTCAATGAAAGATCAGTGCTCTTGCATGCCATAAAAGCAAGATCAGATACCGAAAGAGCAAAAGTCAAAGTAAAAAAAATTGCCCTCGCATAGGGGTTAAGTTCCATACTCAAAGAGGGTTGCAAACAAGTCCTCCACACTGGTATACCGTGGATACCCCCTACAGTTGAGGCTTCCTCATGCAAGTCAGAAGACAGCATTAGTGTGTCCTAAAAAAACATAAAGCTATTAGGGTCAGCAAACCACTTAGAGCTAGGCAAGGCTATGACATAGAAGGACAAGCATGCAAAAAAGGCTAGCTGGGCCATTGGCCACATGATGTGTGGAACAAGACTTGAAAGTTGCATGAGGTTAGAAGTGGACTTACACAGCAAAGCAATAGGCCAAAAAAGGCTTTGAGAGATAGCTAGGGTAGCTTACCTCGAGAAGGCTTTGAGATTGCGATCGCAAAGTAAGTGAACCACGGACTACCCCCTAGTTAGAACATCGAACGAAGACATATAAATGAGCTTAGTTTGATGCGAGTATAATAATCCATGCATGAATGTAACAAAAGTTGTTCACAAAACAATTAGATCAATGTAGGCTGCATGGTCTGCATGCGATAGTATCGTGGCCAACCTAGGCACTCAAGGAGCACACTACTTAGCCTAATCGACTAGGCTATTATAGTAGGAGTCAAAATTCCCCAAGCAAAGGCAAAGACAATGGGGGATGGTAGCAAGGTATGACTGTTAGGATCTGTGGGCATAACATCGATATTCCCCAAAATCGGGTATAACGATGTTAGCTATTTGTGTCAGGTTAGAAATGGACAAAATTGTAACCACACAAGAAAGATTTTTCTGATCTAATGCTATAGATTTAACGGGGGTATTCTTGCCCATCAACACTCTTGCCTCCTATTCCTTTCTTCCCCTCTCGCAGATCTAATTACTTTAGATGGAGTTACTAACCTTTCCCTCTCTTTCACCTTTGTCGACCGCAGCGCCTACAACTTCAACACTAGTGTTGTAGTCATCCACCTTGCCCAATTGGCACACCATCAAATACACTTACTAGAAATTTAGGAGTGTTGTGCTACCGTTCCTTCTCACTTTGCTTAGAGGATCATTCTCGTTGACAATTGGTGGAACTAGTCGTGTGCCAAATGACTGCCTTGGCAACACCCAGCAGTGGATCTTCCCCTTGAGTGCCTTTTAATTGATGCATTGGATGTTGCTGATTGATAACCACTCGATCCTGAGCATTCGGAAGCTGGCATCCACACTTGACTTGTGGATGCTCAAAGTTGACTACTAGCTCGTCGCCAATGAGTCCATCCTTGGGATTGGATCGCTCTCCTCCTTATCCTATGTTAACTGCTTCACTTTTGATTGCACGTACGACAACGTCCAAATCTCCTTCCAAAGGCTTTCATGGAGCTTGTTTATGTCGCCATTAGCGATGTTCTTGTCCAGGCGGTGCCAGCTTAGGTTTTTGACTATCCCTACTGATGGACCAATATTGATTTGCCAGCATTGAGATTCAACGATCCTCGATGATTTCATGGCTATTCATTCGACGGTCTGGTTTTGTCTTTCCTAATTTACAGGTCTGGTTTTGTCTTTCCTAATTTACTGGTTTGGTTTTTCCTATGCAATGCTACTACAATCTTTCATCATGAATTTCATCCTACTTGGGCAATTTCTTGTTATTGGACTCCGAGCCCAGATTGCATTCATCATGCAAATTTGGGCTTGGGCCAATTGGACCCAAATATTGTACTGGTTAGCAAATTGGTATTATCCGTGTGGATAGGCACTGACGTCAGCGAATGGATAAGCACTATCCTAATGGCTAAGCATGAAAGTAAGCAACTGAGTCAGCTACTTGCTTTCCCTATAAATAGGGGCCTTGGCCTTTATTTGAGGTGCTACCACCTGTCGGTCTCGATTGTTTATGAACGGGCCTATTCGGATATTTTCGATGCGGGCCCAATTCTATCATTTATGGGTAGGCCCTACCCGGGTATTCTCGGGTGGGCCCAGCTTGACAGTTATGGCTGGGCCCTAGGCAGGCCCCGCTCGATGGTTATAGCTGGGCCCTGCCCCTAGATAGGCCCAACTCGATGGTTATAGTCGGGCCCTACCCTTAAGCGGGCAAAGCTTGACGGTTACGGGCGGGCCTTGTCCAGATAACCATTCGTACAGGAAAATATTAGTTCAGTACATGATATTTTTCAAGATATACGAATAGGTCCAGTCGTGGAAATCAGGCTTTGTTTAGTTTCGAATGTGATCGGACCTTCGACCGACAACTCACCAACAACGTTGCAAGACTTCATAGGACTTTGTGTGACATCGCTTCAACAAGTAAGCGATATTTAATTTACTTAATTTATATTTTAATTAAGTTTTATTAAATTCATAATTATTTGTTAATTATGCACGAAAACCAATAATTGGTATCAGAGCATGGTTTGTAACATGTTTGTGTACATTGATGATGTTTTAATTCGATGATTGAATTAAAAATCATGTTAATCATGATTTAATTATAAATCAGATTGTTTTTAGACTTAATTAAGAACTGATTTTTTCAATTGAGGACCGAATTGGAAATTTGTTCGGGCTGATTTAAATTTTTCACGAAAACGTTGGGACTAAAATGTAATTGTGCATTCCCAAATTGAAAACCCTAGCCCTAATTGTGCGAATTTTGGCCGATTCATAAACACTCAATTTCTGGCCATCTCCGATGAAACCGTTGCTGGAGACCTATTCCAAATGACTCACCAATGTCTCCCGATCATGTCCATACCAGTTTCGTAGCTTGCCGTCATCAGAATTTGAAGTTCTTGACCTCAAAAGTTTCGACTTTTCCAGAGAGAGAAGTCCTCTGCAAAGGCCAACTGGGGCACCACAACCCGCCGGAGTGGTTGGGCCGTGACCATGAGGTCGCGGTGAGTCAATCTCGACCAGTAGCATCGGATGACTCATCGCCATTTGCTCACTACCGTAGATGGTGGCGTGGCGGGCTTCTGGGTTCGAAAAGGGAAAGGAGAACCTGGGAGAGAGAAAGGGAAAGGAGAAGGTCGGGGATGAAAGTGGGAGGGGCATTTTTGGTATTTTGTGTTTTTCACAAAATATCTTAAATAACCGGGTGGTTTATTTTAAATCGGTCACTATGGTTTTAAATTGAATTTCAAATTGGTCCTTTCGGGGATGTTTTTAATTCAATTCAGTCCCAAATTTCGATTCAAATTTGTTTTGAATCCTAATTTGGTACTATTTTGGTTTAATTGAATTTTAATTTAGTCCTTAAGGACTTGTTTTAATTCAATTAATGTCCTAAATTTTAATTTAAATTCGTTTAAATCCAAATTTGGTAGTAATTTTGTAAATTAAATTTCAAATGTGTCCTTTTGGACAAATTTTTTTAATTCAATTGAGTCTCAAATTTTGATTTGAATTTGTTTTAAATCCTAATTTGGTACTCATTTGGTTTAATTGAATTTCAAATAGGTCCTTATGGACTTAGTTTAATTCAATTAAATTCCAAATTTTGATTTAAATTTGTTTTAAATCCTAATTTGGTATAAATTTTGTTTTTTAATTGAATAAATTTGTTTTATTCGATTAATTTTCAAAAATTTGAAGATTTTTTTAAAATATATGATTGTTTTAAATTATCTGAGTAATTTTTGAAATATGTTTCGAAAATTATGAGATTTATCCATTCATTTTATGAGGCGCATTGGTGATTTGAAATTTTATTTTTCAAATTTTATTTTGGGTGATATGTGATCTAACCCAAAGTAATTATCTAACATATGTTGCTAGATACAATGTTTGCCCACCCGAGTGTTTGATCTTGGTGAATTAGTTTGATATGTATGGATATATCTGTTATGTTATTTTCTTTATCATTTGTTGTTTAAGGAAACAATATGTTTGTAATAAGTTTTGTTCTAATTATACAACTGTATACTTGTGTTTTTGTATGCGTGTTTACATACAATTGCACTGCATGAATAAATAAATTGTGTTTATTTTATTCATGTGCCACTTGAGTTTACTATATGTGAACTTTTAGTGACCTTAGTTGGAGATTAAATCTTGAATAGTAATGGGAAGCGCACTAGCGACCTACTTCGATTTTGAGACTAATCAAAGACTATGTGTTATTAAAGTTATGAGATTATAGTAAACTGGTTCATATTGCCTAAATCAAAATTTCTGATGTATTCTTTTATTTTAAATTCCCTATAGAGATGCCAGTTTCTTCTAGTATGATAGTTGATGAGTTAAACTATGAGTTTAAACTCAACTATGACAACTAAAGCATGAAAATCTAGTATATGCTCAAAGAACAAGAGGTTCTTGAACTAGTACTTATGATTATTTTAGTGTCTGATAAAGGTAACACTGCACAATATAGATAAGCTTGTGTACTGTTTGGAAGAAAAAGAACTCTATTGTTCATTTTATATTGCTGAGCTTATTGATGAATGACATCACAAGGCAATTTCATGTTTGTGAGAATACGAAAGAACTCTGTGTTGTCCTTAAATTGAATTTTGGGAAGCTTTCTAAGTCAAAGCTTCGTGTTTTGATAATAAGTGTAATACATTTAAAAATCGTCCCAATATTCCTATGTGGAAACATTTGAGGATAATATCCAACAGGTTTAGTGATCTAGCTGAGGCTAATCACATACTCAACAATGAGCAACAGATTCAATCTATCATTCGTCCTCGCAACAAATGTAGATAAACTTTACTCATTTCCAATCATCTAGTAATATTTGAGAATGTTGCTAGGCACCTTGAGTTGGACGAAGATTGTCTTTTTCCTACGAAATCTTATCCCAAAGTAAATTTGATTAGTTCAAATAGCTCTAGGAAAAGAGAAAGGAAAGTATAAGGGTTCTTAAAATCCAAAGGCTGAAAACTCAGGACCCAAAGTAGATAGCTCCAGGTCTAAGAAAAAGAGATGGTTTAATATTTCTAAAGTGAAATATTATAACTATCACAAGAAGGGACATTTTGAAAGATATTGCAAAATGCATAAGCAGGCACATTTAAACTCTAATGTGAATGAGGTTAATGTATCTTCTTGTGCCTTCTTTGCTGAATCACATTCTTTATGAGTCGTAGATTCAAGAGCAATAGACGATATAGCTAGAGATCGTGATTTATTTGTGGAATATTAGAGGTTATCGACTGGAATAAATACTATTTTTGTTGGTAACAACTCGTCTGTGGATGTGAAGGGTCTAGACACCTGTAGATTACACTTTCATGGTGGATGTCCTCTCCTTTTTACATGACGTGTTATTTGCTCCAGATATTCAAATGAACTTGATTTTTGTATCTATTTTGATGTCTGTAGGTTTTTTATTGTTGTTTAAATATGATAGTGTTAAGTTATATTTTGGATGTTACATATTATGGCCTTAGAAACGAATCAGAAAGTTTTTTTTCATTGTGGATTTTGATCCCTATGATAGTTACACTTTTGTCACCAGTTTAAATTCGTCAAAAGATGATATTATGTTGTGGCATTCTAGACAAAGCCATGTGGGCCAAGATCGCTTAAACCGTCCAGCTAAGGCTGGACTACTAGGTTATGTAGAAAAGTCTATCTTACCTAGATGTGTTTCTTGTCTAGAAAGAAAGAGTACTAGAAAACTCTTTGATCTAGGGCTAGAGCCAAATTTCTATTATAATTAGTCTACTCTGACATATGTGGTCAAATGAATGTGAGGGCAGCATATGGTGCATACTATTTCATCACCTTTATTGATGACTATTTGTGATATAGCTGATATACCTGATTTCTTACAAGTCAGAGGCATTAAGTTGCTTCATGACCTATGTGGTTTTTGTTGAGAATCAGAAGGATAGAAAGATAAAGACTTTATAAATTGATCACGACCGTGAATATCTTTCTGATGAATTATAGGGCACTTTATATTGAGAAAAGGATTGAACATTAGTTGTTCGTTCCTTCTAAATCCCAATAGATTGAGATTGCTGAAAGAAGGAATAGAATCTTTCTTGACATGGTTAAATCTATAATGGCAAAGACAAATTTGCCAATTATAGAGATGTGTTCCTAACTGCTACATATGTTCTTAACTATGTACCCTCTAAGTTTATTACTACCACCCCTTATGAAATGTTGACAGATTGGAAGTCCAATTTATCCTAATTTAAAGACATGGGGGTGTGCATCCTACGTCTATTCTACCTCAAGTGTTTTCAGTATATAAGGACCGACAGGTAGAAAAAGTATCCTTATAAGATATTTTGAGATATCTAAATGGTTATGTGTTCATTGGTGAACTGGATAACGGACCAGTAACAGAATTTGAGTCACATAGTTTCAATTTTTTGGAAAATGAATTTTCTTAGATTGAGAGAGGTTAGTGAAAACCCTTGATCTCTATGGACTAGTTGAACCAGAGCTTTTTGGACCCCTTATTCTGAGTGGGAGAATTGAGACAGAAAGTTGTGACTTTTCATCTCAACATGGCCCAGAAGGAAGTTTGTCTTAATCCTGAAAGGCTTATAGTTCTCTATTCCAGTGGGAGTACAAAACTTTAGGCTTATGTTCTCTATTCTAATGGGAGTACAAAACTTCTGCCAAATAATAGTACGATTCTTACATATGATAAATACATGAGAGATATTTATCAAAATTAGGAATTTAGTAGGTCTAATAGAATTTTCATACCTTGCCGATGATTTGTTGTTGAAGGTGAGGCTAATGCCTCCTTAATATCACTGAAAAGTTTGGTGATTTGGGTGAAGTTCTACTGACCATACTTTAGGATTTAGATTATCCCAGAAATGTGTCTGGTGCTCTATCATCTCCACAAAAGACTGAGTAGATTAATATGATAGAGGAAGAAATGTCTTTCATGACCAAAAACCAAGTTTAGAATCTGGTTGATCTACCTAAAGGATGTAAGACTATTGAGAATAAGTGGATTCTCAAAGTCAAGAGCAATACATACGACAGTGTTGAAAGATACGAAGTTTATCTGGTTGCGTAGAGATTCAAGCAACAGGTAGGAATAGACTATGAGGAGACTTTTAATACTATTGTTTGATTCATGTCCATTAGGGTCATTTTGGCAATGATTACTAACATGAATCTAGAATTACATCATATGGATGTAAAGATTGCTTTTCTCTTTAAAGAATTTGATGTACAAATCTGTTTGATTTGGCTTGAGGGCAACATCCAAAAATGGCTACGAACAAGAGGTTTGCAAATTGAATCGATCAATTTATGGCCTTAAGCAATCGTCTAGATAGTGGTACATTCGTTTTCATAATACTATCATGTCCAATGATTTTATCATGATTCACGAAGATCACTATATATATGTTCAGTGATCAGATAAGAAATTTATCATCATCACTTTGTATGTTGATGACAGTCTCTTGGCCTTTAATGACATGGGATTACTTGTCAAAAAACTTTGATGTGATAGACATGGGTGAAGTTGATTACATACTCAAAGTTATGATTTCGAGGAATCATTCAAAGAGGACAATGTCTCCTTCATAAAGAGAGGCGTATGTTCATAAAGTAGTAGAATGTTTCAATTTTGATCATAGTAATCTAAAGTATGTCTCATTAGTGAAAGGTCATAATTTGTGCAAAGTTTTGTGTCCAAATATAGCTAAACAAATAGGGAATATGGAAATAATTTCCTGTGCCAATGTAGTTAGTTATCTGGTGTACACAATGTTGTGTACACCACCTGATATTTGCTGTGCTATTGGCATTGTAAGCATATATGTCAATAGGATTCAGGCAATGCTCACTAGATAACTGTCAAGGGAATTTTAAAGTATTTGAATACTATTGTAGAATACTCATTATGAGTGTTCTGCAATAACCAAATTGTTATAGCTTATGCGAAGGATCTATGTTTCCATAGCAGGGCTAAGCATATAGATATTGAGAAAAATCTAAAGAACTATGTATGAAACACATATCAACGCAAGATATGGTTGCAAACCCTATGACTGAAGCATTATCTTAAAAAGTGTTTGAGAAACACGTAAAGTCATTAGGTTTATGATGGTTTCATTTATAAATGTAGAAATTTTTGTTTTTGGCAATATGAACACCTTGCATAACATGTTAGACAGAAAAGTAACCCACTCACACGGGTGTTTACCTCAGTGGGAGTCAAATGTGTTGATTCTTGATTGAGATGAGGCAGCCATTGGATATTTTAGATACGCAATATCCTATAGCAATAATGTCGTCTTGTTATGAAAACAAGATATGTAATGGGATATAGTAAGGAGTTACAGTATTTGGATTTTCTATAATCCATATAATAAATTTAAATGGAACTTATCATACTGTCTGTCTTTTAGCCTAGAGTTAAGCTGTGGCTATGACTCTAGTATGGTGTTAATTGACATGTGTTCCAATAAAATGGAATTCACACCATAACACAAGAATGAGTATCTTGTGTGCTGTTCGACCACTGGATGGGATGAAAATATTCATTGATTTCACAATCCCTGGTGTGAGACCGTGTTTCGAGAGCTGTGGGTTCCCAAATTTTGTCCTTAAGATCCTAAACATATTCTGGAAGTATGATTTAGTGCTGCTATCTTAGTTAGTTGAAGAAAAGGTTATGGCATATTGATTCGACCTGGAAGGCTAATTAGAAAAATAGGCTAGATCATTATGGAAAGAATATAGTTAAGGAAGAAGGAACTCTGTCCATCACATTTTGAGATTCGTTGTTCAGGTATACCAATTGTATTGAAAAGTACAATAGTGAACACGAATAAAATTGTTTGAAATCATTGTGTGAACAATGGAATGTGACATGAGTCCTGGGGTAAAAGCACACTTTATTATATGTGAGATGTCAAGATATTGCTATTCAGTTAGCTCGTGTGTCGGTGCTTTTGGATTTTAGCTCAACAGACTCGACGTGTATTGGTCGCACGACCGCATATATAAAAGCCGTTATCTGTACATTATTGACTGTGGTCAATAATGAATGAGTGTGAATTTTGGACATGGGCCCAAATTTCATCCATTGTCAATTGTGACCGATGATGAACGAGTGGGAGATTGTTGGACTCTGGGCCCGGATAGAATTCATCATGTGAATTAGGGCTCAGGCCAATTGGACCCGGATATTGTATTGGTTAACGAATCAGTATTATCCGTGTGATAGGCGCTGACGTCAGCGAATGGATAAGCACTATCCTAATGGATAAGCATGAAAGTAAGCAGCTGAGTCAGTTGCTTGCTTTTCCTATAAATAGGGGCCTTGGCCTTTATTTGAGGTGCTACCACCTGTCGGTCCCGACCATTTACGGATGGGCCCTACTTGAATATTTCCGATGCGAGCCCAGTTCTGTCATTTATGGGCAGGCCCTGCCCGGGTATTATCGGGTGGGTCCAGCTCGACGGTTACGGCCTGGCCCAGCCCTTGGGCGGGCCCAGCTCGGTGGTTACGATCGGGCCCTACCCTCGGGCAGGCCCAGCTTGACGGTTGTAGGTGGGCCATGTCTAGATAATCATTCGTACAGGAAAATATCAGTTTAGTACATGATATTTTCCAAGATATACGGATAGGTCCAGTCGTGAAAATCAGGCTCCGATTCGTTCCGAACGTGATCAGACTTTCGACCGACAACTCACCAACAACAATGCAAGACTTCATGGGACTTCGCGGGACATCGCTTCAACAAGTAAGCGATATTTAATTTGCTTAATTTACGTTTTAATTAAGCTTGATTAAATTTGTAATTATTTGTTAATTACGCGCGAAAACCAACACTTGTAAATAATGGTACATCTGTTGGTGACATGAATTTGTTTTGGTGATAGGATATTTCCATTGTTAATGTATAATTGGCTTGGTAATAAAAACATTTGAAGCACTGTAATTACATTTGATAATATTTGCTTGGTAAGCGACCTCGTAGGGCACCGGATAAGTATAAATAATAATAAGAACACCGGATACGCTGATTTTTTGCTTCTATCAGCACCTATTATAAGAAACTCACCTGTCACCTAGCAAAATATATCATCCGGCAAATTGGTCAAATTAGACAAGGAAAATATGTTCAGGTCCAAGCAGTGTTCAATATCAACGAAATTAAATCTATAATTGAAACTGGACTCGCATCAATTGGGCAAAAGAATATATGATGTAAAACTGGTCTTTATAAATAAAACCGCTACCTTTATGTTTCACATTGGTATCAAAGCTCCGCCTGGGTTATTTCGTTGATGTTGTATGTGCGTTGTAGTTGTATGGGTAGAGTTTGACCGTACTAGGATGGTTCGGTTTTCGTGATCAAATAGTTTAGTTAATTATGATATAATAGTTTATTCAGTTATGATAAAAAAAATCAAATTATGATAAAATAGTTTTAGTAAATTGTTTCGAAATAAAAAAAATTGGATAAAATGATTCGTCCCTAATAAAATAGTTTTACGAAAGTATCACGTGGTCTGGGAGTGGATTTGGTGGGGACAAGGATTTTATCCCCATATGGGGACTAAAGAAATGAAATCATTAAATAAGGGTAGTTTGGTAAAATCTCCTTTATTTTTTTCTCTCTCCAAATCACTCACCTAATTTGAATTAATTCTCTCTCCCACTAATTAATTATTTTCTTTCTCTCTCCAATCTCTGCAAGTACCTAACTAATTTGAATTAATTCTCTTTCCTATTAATTAATTATTTTTTCTCTCTCTAATATCTTTAAAATCCTACCTAATTGAATTAATATCAGAAGTCAAAAAACAATAAATAATAATAAACTAATAAATTAATGAACTAATAAACCGGTAAATCAGTACATCAATAAACCGATAAATCAATAAATCAATAAACTAATAAATCGGTAAATTAGTATACCAGTAAACTAAAAAATAGTAAACCAATAAACCAATAAATCAGAAACTAGTAAACCAGTAAATCAGAAAATCAGTAAACCAATAAACCAATAAACCAGTAAATTAGAAAACTAGTAAATTAGTAAACCAATAAATCAATAAACCAATAAACTGGTAAATTAGTATATCAGTAAACTAAAAAACAATAAACCAATAAACCAGTAAATCGGAAAACCAATAAACCAGTAAATTAGAAAACCAGTAAACCAGTAAACCAATAAATCAATAAACCAATAAACCAGTAAATCAGTACATCACTAAACTAAAAACACTAAATCAATAAACCAGTAAACCAACATGATCACTCAATATCAAAATTAGTAACAACATATATAATTAGCAAAAACAGTCAACCAATAAATCAATAAATCTAACCTAACCAAAACACACGTAAAAATTGTAGGGGTACGAGATATAGAAAGAGAGGGTTACGTGGGTCATCTTTGATATGCACGAGATGGGTTACGGCCGAGATGGGCTAGGTTTTGGCATGGGACGGCAGTGAACGGCATGGGACATCATGGCGTGGGAGAGTGGGCGTGTGGCGTTGGCATGGGAAGCATGGACTGGAGGCCAGAAGAGCTCGTTCGACATGTTTGTATTTTTTTTCTTCTTTGTTTCTCTCTCCAGAACTAGGAATTTTGTAAATGGAAGAAGAATCGTGACGGATGAAGTGGGTTTAAATTAGAGAGTTTAAATTTTAAGTTTTCCTAAAAAAGAGGATATTTAATGATGATTATGCTAAAAAAGAGGAAGTCATTAATTGCTGGGTTTTTAAGTTTGAGTAATAAGTCAAAAATGCCCTTGAACTATTTTACACCATTAGATCAGAATATTTTTAAAAAGATTCTAATCAGATGGTCTAATTTTAGTCCCCATATGGGGACACCCCCTGTTTAGTCCCCATAGAATCCAATTTCCACGTGACATATAGGATTGAATAAAATAGTTAGTTCATTTATGATACAATAATTTGACCAGTTATAATTAAATGATTCGTCCATTTATAAAGCAACAAAATTATTTTTAGGGTTTAAATGTCATTTATAGTAAATAATTTTGATTAAATTAAATCATATCCTCAATTATATCAAATGATATGTTTAATTATATTGAATAATTTATTTAGTTATATTACATGGTGTCACCAATTATATAAAATGATACCTTGTACACACGATACCATTAAATAGAATGTCTTATTAAATATTATTTAATTTGATAGTATTGATTATAATGTTTTCAGATTACTTTATTCTAAAGTATTGAAATGGTATGTGTTATGACCCTCGTTAACTTTGACTTGGTTGCGACCGCTTGGTTCCACGTTTGGTTATTTTACGTTGATCGGTTCTCGAACCATGTTGGTTGAATTCGTCGACATTTGGGGGAATAAGTGTAACTTTTTTGTGTGGACTCCGATTTGGATGATTCTAAGTCGTGTATGTCTGTAACACATTTATATACAACTTTGTTGATATGAGTTTTATGATTTGAGGTAGAGTTTTGGAGTTTTGAGTGGATTATGGACGGTTTAGGAATGATAGGCTTATTTCATCGACTTTTAGTAGAAAAATCATTACTGTCTCATACAAACTCTGAATCGAGTGATTCCAAGACGAGTAGATCCATAAGATCTGGATTTACAACTTTGATATTTTGGGTTTTGTGATTTATGCTCAGACCCAGCGACCGCTGGGGAAAAAATCCGAGCCCAAAGCTAGCGCCCGATGGCTTTCCAACGATCGCTGGGCTGCGCACTTGTTTTCAAAAATCTATAACTTCCTCATATGACCTCTGATTCGGGTGATTTTAATTTGAGTAGGTTTTTAACATCTAGGACTACGACTTGGTTATGAGAGTTTTGACATTTGAGGATTTAGTTGATGGGATCATGGGAAAGTTCTTAGTAGCTCAGTTTTAGGTACGATTCTCATCAAAATTGGAAGACTTTACCCATTGATGAACAATTTGACTACTATGGATTACAAATTGATTTATGGACTTTTTAGAGCATAAGACGAAGTTTGGGAGTGACTTTAGAAGGTTGGAAAAGCCAATGACAAAAATGGAATTTGCTTGAGGATAGACTTTCCATTTATGGAAAGTTTTTAGTTAAAATATCTTAGAGGTTTGTGAGTGGAGGGGAGTGCTCATCCATTTGAAACAAAGAGAGGGAGAGTGGAGGAGAAGGTACGGAAGAGAAGAGAAGAGGAGAAGCTTTACCTTGGATTTCAAGCTTGGTTAGTGATTTATTGGAAATAAGTATAGAGCTTGAGCTTATCTTGAATATGATGTAAGCATATGGTGATTTAAGCAACTTTGGTGAATATGAATATTGGATGTTTGAGGTATTTGAGAGTTTGAATGGAGATATGATGATTTTAGATGATGAACTATGCTTTTGTGTTGGATTAGAGGACTTTTATGTGTATTTTAGAGAACTTTTGGGATGACCTTGATTAAGAGCATGAATGGTTGTTAAAGTTTGGTTGATGTTATTAGAAAGGGAGATGAGGAACTAGACTTTGAGAATGGTTTTGAGCAATCTTGTGAAGTTAGATGTTAGAGGTTGAGGCATGAATTGAAGAGATGAGGATTATGGATATTTGAGATAAGCTTTGAGGTTATGATATGAGGATCTTTGTGTATACATGGAGATTTCGTTGAGGAAATCCGATTATAGGGATTTTTATAGTGATTTCCCATTTTCCATATGTTTATGAAGTTGATGGTTGATAGAGAATTATTCTTTTATTTGTTGTTCGACATTTGGGAACCAAGAATCTGAGGGATATAAATTATGTTTAAATCATTGTCCATGTGAAACTTAATGCTTTCATGATGATTTGCCAATTGCGATTATGTGTCAAATTATGATATGGGTGAATATGTTTGGATTCTTGATGTGCATCCTTTGATGTTTTCTTGGATTATGAATGAAGTTGGCAATTGTGTGTTAGTTGTGATGTGTGACACTTATGGTCATTTGACATTCACATGGAATACATGCAGGTTGGTAACTAAGAGTGATTATGTGATATGTGAGATTTTGATATGAGATTACGTACGTGACTAACTAGTCTTAGTCAGTACGTATATTTGTGATAAGTACTGTTTATTAGATAAGAAGTATGAAAAACCTATGAGTGATATGTTAGTTGGTTAGGTGTTGGTTGGCTAAACATTAGTTGGTTAGGGAAGCGTTCGGTCTATGACGATAGTTTTGGGTTAAGACAGTTATAAGCTCAACTGATAGAATTACTTAGTTGGTTAAGTTTAGTTGGTTAGAACATTGTTCTGGAATTATTATGTTAGTTGACTAAGAGCTGAATGGCTACTATGTTAGTTTGTTAGGAGATCTGTACTCACTTGAGGGGTGACACGATCTAGACTTATTGAAGTCTATTTGTTTGTGTGACCTTCAGCTATTCAAGGGCGTATCTGTGCTTATTTTGTTTGTGTGAAATATAAGTTCGTCTTTGCCAAGAATTTTGAATATGTGAGATATGCTAAACGAATTTTGTGAGGATTGGATGATGTGTGTGGAGGATTGTTAAATACAGGATTTTTAATATTTTCCTACTAAGTACATTACGTTTCCGCAATGACTTATGCTTCCATGATTATGATTTGCATAAGTATGTCTGAGGCTGGTTGGACCATGGCTCTTCAGTTTAGAGAGTGTGATCTAGTGCCATGTTAGCAATCCAGTTTTGGAACGTGATAAAGTTGATATTAGAGCTATAAGGTTATCTGAGTTTTGAGTTATCAGGGCTATAGGTTTATATAAGCTCTAAATTTATCTGAGCCATAGGTTTATGTGTTATGTATAATGGCGCATAGGATTGTCATGTCTTTATCTTCCATCATAAGTTGATCTTTGTGTTCTTAATTTTGCCTCCTTGGTATAGGAGGATATGTCTAGCACTCATAGTGATTCTGAGTTGGCGAGGGGTAATGGGGAAGGCTCTCAGGGTCGAATAGAGGAAGTAGCTTTTGAGGTCGTGCCAACTGTTGGTGCTATAAGGGATGAGGTCCCTCTGCCTGTCATTAGTGCACTTGCACCTGTGTTAGAAAGGCAAGGTAGATCGGGTGATGTTGGCTATGGAGAAGTTTATAGCTACTCAATAGGTTCAGATTGAGCAGAATATGACATTGGCTGCTAAGGATGATTCCTTAGGAGAATTTTTAAGGTTGAGGTTGTTGACATTCTCAGGCATGAAGGACGATCCTCAAGTCTTCATCGATGAGATGGCAAAGAGGAAGAGAATCCAGAGATGTGATAGGGTGAGAATAGTGGAGCTCGCCTCATTTCAGTTGGTTAGTGAGGCTGGAGTGTGGTTTCAATCTGAGGGATCATATACTTGGATGTGGGAAAAGTTTAGCAAGGCTTTACTAGATCATTATCTACTAGAGAGTTTGTAGGATGCTTGAGCTTTTGAGTTTGAGCGGCTGGTGAAGACACCTGAGATGATGGTGGATCAGTACAACCAGAGGTTCAACTATTTGTCGTGTTATGTGAAGCACTTGATCCCTGATGAAAAAAAGAAGGTGAAGAGATTTGTTTGTGGCCTTGATGATTCCATGTTCAAGGTCATAATGCTTCATGCATTTGAGACCTATGTTGCTGTTGTGGATTATGCTCGGACATTGGAGATGTGGGACAGTGATCGTCAGGCAACTCCGAGCTAGTCAAAATTTCAAAGGTCTGATAAGTAACCACAGAGAAGTATGAACTAAGGGTTTGGACCACAAGAAAGAGAGACTGGTAATCAGCTGATGTCATCGAGGGGTGGAGGACTCGTTAGTAGATTTGGAAGAGGAAATGATTTTTGTGGGCAATGATTCAATCCAAATCAGCCTGACAACTTTAGAAGATGTTCGAACCGTGGTAGGCAAAATCTAGGGGATGTTTGCTACAAAGAGGTAGGAGCTTGCTTCCGATGTGGTAATATAGGCCACTTAATTAAGAATTGCCCTACACTTGAACAGAATAGACAAGTGGCAAGTTTGATAGCCACATAGTCCGCACAAGTAAACCCTCAACCACAGGATAAGAGGGAAGTAGGTTTGAGGATTGAAGGACCTAGATCTAAGGGTGAAGGAAGCAAAGCGCAACCTTGAGTATGTGCTCTGACGAAGAGAGTTGAGTTCTAGTGATGTATAAATTATATATGATGTGTTCGATTATTTCTGAATGATGAATTATGACTGAACTTGGCATGTGTTTTGCTAAAGTTCAGTTGGCAAAACAGAATAGTTGTGTAGGTCTATGAGCATGAGTGACATGTATATTTGGTTACTTTTGGATGACTTCAATGTTATATTAAGTATGGACCAGTTGTCATCATACCATGATATGGTGGATTGATTTAATGTGATTATGAAATTTAAGCCTAAGGGTGATGGGACTTTTGTGATTGTTAGATGAGAATATGTTTGGCTTAGTGTTTCACTTTGGGGTACTTCTGTGATGCTTGTTCGAAAGAAGTCACGAGATACCAAATGATTTTCGAAGAAACAAACTGAAGATTGGGGTACCATTAGTTAAGGATTAGAAAGGAAGATGTGTGATTAAGATGGTTTTTGAAACTCAATTTGATTTGTACATGGTTTGACTTATGGATAATTTTGTCACAAATACTTGGAACTGGATTAGGAGAGATACACTTTGAAGAATTTGCATGAGTTACCTCTCATATTTTTCCTTTGAGGGTTATCTCTTTCGATCAACGAGCAGTTGGAGATAGTTTATATGAGTTGGGTGGTTATGTTATAAAGTTTTGATGTCTGCTATTGGGATAATATTATCGGATTTGTTATTTTGTGGATAGTTGTATCAGAATTGAAAATAAAAATGATGATGGTTGTTTTGGTTTATGGTTGCTTAACGAGGATAACTTCAGATCAAGTGGGATTTGAGTGTGTTCCTTAAGGTATCTCGATGGGAGATGATATGAGATTTGAAAAGAGGGGTGAACTAAGTTTAAGATATGAGGGATCATTTGAGATTTTGGAACAACATAGAAAGCCTCAAATTAGAGAGTTTCTGATGGTCAAGTTGTGTGGGCTAAACACTCATTTACCAAGGTACTCGATTAGTTCTGTAAGGAGGGGAGACCATTACACCTCATCCGTTCGTATGACAAGTAAGTTAGTTTGTTTGTTTGATAAGTAAGACAGTTTGTGTTAGGCAAATTCAGTGACCAAATTTTATAAGGAGGGGAGACGGTTATGATCCTCGTTAACTTGGTCTTGGTTGCGACCACTTGGTTCGACCTTTGGTTGTTTTACATTGATTAGTTCTCGAACCATGTTAGTTGAATTTGTCGACCTTTGGAGGAATAGGTGTAACTTTTTTGTGTGGACTCCGATTTGGATAATTCTAAGCCGTGTATGTCTGTAACACATTTATGTACAACTGGTATGACCCTCCTAAATTATGTCTTGGTCGAGATCATTAGGTTCGATCATTGGTAGTTTTGTGTTAGTCGCTAAGTTTAAGATGTAAGATCATTTGGGATTTTGGAATGTGAGGATTAGAAGCTCCAAAGTAGAGAATTTATGTCGGCCAAGTTTGTTGTGACTCTCATTTGTTTGAGTTCCAATAAGATAGTTCATTTGTTTGGTAAGTAATTTAGTTGTTTGTACGTTAAGTTAGTCGGTCTTTCGATAAGCAAATTTGGGGACCAAATTTTATAAGGAGGGGAGACTGTTATGACCCTCCTAAATTATGTCTTGGTCGAGATCGTTAGGTTCGATCTTTGGTAGTTTTGTGTTAGTCGGTTTTAAAATCGTGTTGGATAAATTCATCAACCTTTGGAGGATTATGCATAACTTTTTTGTATGAACTTCAAATTGGATGATTCTAAGTTAGAAAGATCCCTAATATATTGGTCTACGACTTTTGTGATTCAAGTTTTGTGATTTGAGCCTTGTGTTTTGGAGTTTTGAGTGAATTTCGGGTGGGTTATGAATGATAGACTTAGTTCGTCAACTTTTGGTAGAAAAATCATAACTCTCTCATAAGAACTCAGAATCGAGCGATTCCAAAATGAGTAGATCCGTAAGACCTAGATCTACAGCTTTACTGATTTTAGTTTATTCCTGAGTGGAACCTAGAGGGCACTGGAAGGGCCAGCGGCCGCTGGGGAGTTACAGATTTTTCCGAAGCAGGAGCAAGTGGGCGCTGGGCTTGCCAGCGGGCGCTGGGCTACGTACACTTTTCTTCAAAAATCCATAACTTCTTCATACAACCTCCAATTTGAGTGATTCCAATTCGAGGATGTTTGTAACATCTAGAACTACAACTTGGTTATGAAAGTTTTGACATTTAAATAATTATTTGATGGGATCATGGGAAAGTTCTTGGGAGCTCGATTTTAGGTATGATTTTCATCGATATTGAAAGAATTTGCCAAAGCGTGAGCAATATGGATTTTTATGGATTGAGACTTGATTTAAGGACTTATTTGAACTTAAGAAGAGATGTAGGAGTATTTGTGAATGACTTGAAAGATCAAGAATCAAAAGAGAATAAGGATGCTACTTGTGTTAGGTAAACTTTCCATTTATAGAAAGTCTTGGGTTAAAATATCTTTGGAGGCTTGAGTGAGTCATTAGCCATCCTTTTGAAAGAAAAACAGAGAGAGAGAGAGAGGGAGGTGGGAGAAGAGAGGAGAAGAAAGAAGAAGAAGGTTCTTGGATTTTGGAGCTTGGTGAGTGAGTTCTAACCTTAAGTCTTTTAGAAATAAGTGTAGATCTATTCAATACCTTGAATTAGATGTAAGCTTGAAAGGATTTGAGTACTTTGTGATTTTAGATGATTTGGAGTTTGAGAATTTTGAAGGTTTTAATGGAAGATATATTGATGATGGATAATGAGTTATGCTTTGTAGATGTGTATGAGGACCTTTGTGAAATTTTGAAGATTTTGTTGTAGGAATCCAAAATTTGGGACTTTTTTGATGTTATTCCCATTTTCCTTATGTTTAAGAGATTGTGTTTGATAGAGAGTTATTGTGTATATTTTGGAGAATTTTTGGTATGACCTTGTTGAAGAGCATATGTGGTTAATGAGATTTGATAGATGTTATGAGAAGATATGGTAATTATAGATGATGATTTATGGTTTGGTGTTGGATTAGAGGACCTTTGTATTTTTGGAGACTTTGTGTGAGGGTTTGATATTAGGGACTTAGGTATGATTTTCGCCATTTTTCTTGTGTTGAGAGGATGATGTTAGATAGAAGGTTATTCTTTTTATTTAAATGATTGCACCTTAGCATTTGAGCAACGTGGATCCTAAAGTGGTGTGCAGAAAATTTTGGAGCATTTGGACAAATTGGTTAAGGTAGGGTGATATTATCCC